>BEHA01001414.1:358455-368656 GCA_002897215.1 Eschscholzia californica subsp. californica | reverse complement strand
ACTCAATGCTGTTACATATGCCTATAGGGATGGCAAAGCACTGCATTTGGTATCGGGGAACGGCCGCTGCGATAGTTGAAATGACTACCGAGCGACCAGCTTGAGAGAGAAGATTGGATTGCCATTTGGCGAGTTTGTTTTTAATTTGGTTGAGAAGGGGTTGAAAGATAGATTTTTTGTTTTTACCAATGAAGAGATTCGTGCCAAGATATTTGTCACACGTCGAGGATTGATGAACTTTAAGCTCACGGATAATCATCCGTTTGAATTTCGGATGCGAATTCTTGGAAAAGAAGATGTTGGATTTGGAATAATTAATCATCTGACCAGACGCATCACTAAATTCTTTAAGAATCAGCTTGAGTTTGTGAATGTTGTCAAGAGAATTTTGACCAAAGATAATACAGTCATCAGCAAAGAGAAGATGATTGATAGTGAGATCCGAATTAGCGACCGGGAAGCCAATGAAGGGGTGAGCACTGTCATTCTTGTCCAGGAGTCGGCTTAGACCTTCCATAGCAATATCGAAAAGGAAGGGCGAAAGCGGATCGCCCTGACGAATCCCCCTGCTAACATTAAAAGTGCGCCCGGGTCGCCCATTGATCAGAACGGCCATGGAACTAGAGTTGAGACAAGTACGGACAAGTCTGATCCATCCGGGGGCGAAGCCCATCAGAAGCATAATTTGCTCCAGATAATGCCATTCAATCTGATCAAAAGCTTTGGACATATCCAGTTTGAGACCGAAATAGCTTTTCGCGCCTTTGATCTTTTTGAAGGAGTGAATTAGCTCCTGGCTAATCATGATATTGTCAGTGATTTGCCTACCCGGCACATAGGCGGCTTGGCACGGGGAAATGATATCAGCCAGAGTAGGTTTGAGTCTGTTAGCAAGAATTTTTGTGATGATTTTGTATGTAGTGTTAAGAAGACTGATCGGCCTATAATCAGCCGGAGTTTGTGGAGTTTTGGTTTTAGGGATAAGGCAGATATGAGTGTGATTAGACATCTCAGGGAGGGTCGCTTCTCAAAAGAAAACAGAAACCATCTTATTAAGATCCTCCTTAACTGTATCCCAGTTGGCTTGATAGAATAGCGGAGGATATCCATCAGGCCCAGGAGCAGCTTCAGATTTCAAAGAGAAAGTAGCCTTACGGATTTCATCCAAATCCGGGATCGCAGTGAGAGTATCATTTTAGGTTTGGGATATCTGAGGGTTGAAACACTCAATAAGATTAGTTGAAAGGGTGGAGCCGGCAGAAGCCCAAATATTCTGGAGGTGATTAACAAAGACATTGGCTATCTGTGCATCATCGTTCGTCCACGTGTTATCCTCCAGCTTAATTAAGTGAATTTGATTTTTCCGATTTCTCGTTGTGGCTTTCGCATGGAAGTACTGGGTATTGCGATCGCCTAGATTGATGTTAGCTACTCTCGATTTTTCTTTCCACATGCTTTCCTGTTGTAAAAGCAGCGTTTCAATCTGAGTGAAAGTATCTTTGAATTGATCTGCATTATGAATGAATTGGAGTTGCTGGGTGAGGCTCTTAATTTTGTTATCAATGTGACCAAAAATCTCTTTATTCCACTTAGAGAGTTTAATGGCCAGGGAGTTAAGTTTGGTTTGAATCTGGCTAGGAAGAGAACTCCAGTTGGTTTTAATGAATTGAGCACAATTAGGATGGGACATCCAGGTGCGAATGAATTTGAAAGGTTTACGCCCCAGATTGGATTTAGATTTAGTAAAGAGAAAAATGGGGTTAAGATCATGACCTAACGTAGGCAGATGAGTGAGTTTAGAGTGAGGATAATGGGTAAGCCAGGTGTAGTTCACTAAAGCCCTATCTAGTCTCTCTTGAATAAGGTTACCATTAAACTATTTGTTAGTCCAGGTAAACGGATTTCCCACATAGCCTACATCATGAAGACCCAAATTATTAATATTCTGCTTATTAAAATCAATAGAACTATGCTGCACTTCTTTGCCACCTAGCTTCTCAGACTGGTCAAAAATACAGTTTAAGTCTCCTATAACTAGCCAGGGTTTATGGGTGTCAGGGGCTAACTGGGCTAAGATCTCCCAAGGCTTGGTTTTATCCCTTATATAAAACATGTTGTTCTTGTCAACCAAAGAACCCTGCACATGAATCATGTTGTTGTCAGAGTATATAACCTGAATATCAAAGTGAGGGGACCAATAAAGGGCAAGACCACCGGCTTTATTGACTGGGTCAATAACATGCTTGTCATATATGCTATTCAAATTCAGAAGTTTATCAAGATTAGTGTTGATACATTTTGTTTCAGAAAGAAATAGAAAGTCAGGATTATGCTCTTTAATAAGACCACTAAGGTGTTTGCGATTGGCAAAATTCCCGCACCCACGGACCTTCCAAGCTAGAATGGACGGCTCCATCAAGAGACCCAAAAAAGGCTAGACCCACCTAAACTGACCTACCCGAGCCGGCCAAGCCTAAACTAAGAAAATAAGGGCACCACTAAGGAGATGCAATCTCCCTAATCAATCAAAGGCCCACCCAGTGAAGAAGAGAAAGAACCTCCTAAAGGCACTCACCGCTAGAACTTCCTAAGGGTACCTCACTGGCTACCCCCCAAAAGAGCCTAAAACCGTGACCCACCAAAGAGGTCCACCACCAAGTTAAACCCGAAGCTCTAACAAGCCCACTGAAAGAAACGACCTCCTAAGCGCGCCTCCACTGAAACAAAACCACTATTCTAGCAAGGACAAACCCTAATAAGCTGCAACTATAATCAACTAGGCTCCCAACAGGAAAAGAAAGAACACAGCAATGAATAAGAAACCCAGAACCACAGAAATAAAACTAAAAACTAAACAGCAAGATAAAATACTACAAGAAATACCAGAAGTAAACAAAAAACTTAAAACCAGTTAACATTATCCAACATAGAAACAGACTAAACAAGCATAATAAGATAAAACCAAACTAAAACATCATAAAATATTACTCCATACAAACTGTAATACTACCACAACCCACTAGCCAAACTACTAACAGAACTCCACTGAGTCTAAATGTTATCTCTGCTGCTAACACAAGATACAATAAGGCAAGAAAGATGCCCACCTCAACACCCTAACAACCCAAAACAAAAGTCCCAGAAGGACAGCAACCAAAGAGATATGAAATAGACTCAGAAAACAAAACTAACACCAACTAGAAAGAACAAGAAACAAACTAAGCTCCACCAATCCAACCAACACCAAAACAACAAAGACTGACTTAAGCTAACACAGACCCAACAGAACAACTAGGAGGATGATTCTGAGAGAGTAGCTTCATCCCTATCTCCTGCATTGGTTAAGATATTCAAGCTGCGACTAAGCACCAAAGATTCTTCAAGTAACCTCCTAGCTTCCAAATTCTCGAGCAAGGTCCCCTCCTCCAAAGAATCATCTCGGGATAGATTTGAATTACCTTCAGACAGAGGCTCTGAGCTATTTCTGATTCTCTTACCTGGGACCTGAAAGAGCTGATGTGGAGGTATTATCCCACTAGCAGGAGACGGAGGGGGAGCAATAAGCTGAAGAGGTTCTGGATTAAACTGATTAGCATCACCCATAACTTCATCCATCGGGTCTGGATCAGACTCAAGCTCCTCATCAGACAAATTGACCACAATAGGGCAACTATTTAGAGGATGCTCCAAAATCCTACATAACTGACATATTGCTCCAGGGAATTTCTGATAGCTAATCTTAATCTCTTGTTCACCATCTGAAAATATAGGGTTGATTACAGCCAATAAGGGAGCCCTAATGTCATACATGAAGTGCACTCTCACAGTGTTATTGTTAACTCTTCCAAAATTTCTAGGCTTGATACTGATGATCTTTCCCATACAGCTAAATATGAAGTCAAAGTCTTCCTTGTTTTGTAGAGCCTGAGGCACTTTGTATAAAGTGCATCTCATAGGCTCAAAATAAAGATCATCAGTGGCATCATTTAAGGGGAAAACAACTTCCTTAAGAACCAAGATCATACCTCTTAAGATCCACGGCCTACCAAAATTCAGAGCATCCAAGACAAATTGACTCTTAGGCTTGATTAGGAACGTGTTCACAGGCCCATCTGTTGGAAGGTAATCACAATCACGGAAGAACTTTGATTGGGGATACAACATCTTCTTGATAAACGTAAGTCCCACATCATAAGGGCAAACCCATCTAGCAATGAAACCAGCATCTATCGGTTGGAGCTTCTGTCTAGATGAGGGTTTGGTGAATCTTAGAGTCAGTTTTCCATGAGATGAGATGGAGAAGTGGGAAGCCATGAGCATGCAGATAGAAGAGAGAGGACACCAAGAATCCCAACTTTGGAGCGTATAAGTAATCACCCTGAATCTTGAAGATGACAAACAGAACAACCAAAATATCATCATAGTTCGACATGCAGGTTCTCGGGAATCCGCTACCCCCCAGAATCATCTATTCTTCAGACATGATATGGACGATTGACAAACTCGATAGACAGAAATGAAAGACGGCTACCTAACCGGAAAAAAACAAAATCGACCACAGAAAGACGCAAAACCAGCTAGGTATAAGAAGTTAAACCGACGAACAGCAAGACAAGTGGTTAAACGATACCTTTACGTGTTGATTGTGGTAGTCAGCAAATCTGGGAGAAGAAGAAATCCGATCTTGAGCCACTGAATGAGTTGAGTTTCCCCCAATCCCGAAAGTTTCTGACTTGGGAATTCCCCTTCGCGTGCTTGGAAATGAATGAGATGTTGTCTTTAGTGAGATTAAACCCAAGTAGGAGTAGTTGCTGAAAATTATTGTTCTTCTTGCTGGCTATTTCTTGAAATTGGTATTAGGGTTAGAAAGGGGATCTGGAGATGGAAAGGAGAAGAACACGATCGCCTAAGTCTGACGTCAGGCCACTCACTCTCTCTCCTCAAAAAATCTCCTTCCCCCCAATATTTTAAGTTGCAATCAGCCCAATTTTGTTTGAGATCTTACTCTGCGACGTAAACAGTTAACGGGAAAAATTAAGCATTATTTTTTTTTTGTTAATAACCCATAATTTGGCCACTTTTAGTTCCAATTTGGCTGTCACAGATGCAATGATAACTATTATAGAAGTGCACCTTGAATCTTTTTTTCCGAGTGCTTCATGTGGCTGACTTGTTTTTTTATGTGTTCTAAAAACCATTAATCCCCTTGTGAAGATTAAAATCCTAAAGGTATTGTGAAGAAATTGATAAAACATGAGGCACCCCCATCAATGGAATTTGTTGTTTTATGTTGTTTTATGCTTCAAAGGGAATAATTTGAAAGGAATGCTTCGCTAGATTAGAAATATTAAAAACATAGAATAGAGGGGTCTGGACTATTGCATATTTAACATGAATGAAGTTAAAAGAGTTAATTTTGTGACCATCCAACTCAAAATCAATTGGCAATGAGTGGAGAGGATCTAGACCTTATATTCTTGGTTGCTAAATACCCAATATTTTATGTGAGACTATTCTCACACGCCCCCTCACATGTGGCGTTCTATGAGCCTAACACGTGTACTTCTTTGGGCGACATGGAGCACGTGTGGCTTTTAAACCTATCACGTGTGGGCTTAGCTCTGATACCATGTTAAGTTTATGGCCATCCAACTCAAAACCAATTGGCAATGAGTGGAGAGGACCTAGACCTTATATTCTTGGTTGCTAGATAACCATTCTCACAGAACTTGAATCTAACTCATCCTGAGTACTAAGAGCATCTCCAACGCAACACTCAAACTCTAAATCTTAGAGTGCCACATGAGATTTTTTAGAGTTTTTCTTTAAAATTCACCTCCAATGCAAAACTCAACATAAATCTCTAAAGTGATGTGTCAAGATTTAGTTTAGAGATCCTTAAGAGGACACTCAAAATTTAGAGTTTTTAGAGTTTCTCTTGAGTGTTTCATTGGACAAGGTTTTGCAATAGAGTGTCTCTAAATGACCAAATAGGAAAGAGACCATTTAGAGATCCATTTTTCACACTTAGCACATAGGACTTTTAGAGTTTTTGTTGAGTCTTGCATTGGAGATGCTCTAATATATAGTTTCCTAGATATCAAGTTCTGATTTATTTCTAAGAAATATCTAGATTAAGCCTCTTTGTATTTTCAGTTTGAATGTTCAAAGAGATGAGTCTAGAAAGCATGAATCTTGTAAATGTTTTTTAAATTTCGGACAAGGGACTGTCTGGGTCATCCTAGATTAGCAGTACAAATAGAGGTGATTGTATTGTGTTTTGATCATCAGAGAAAAAAATACAAAATGAAGTAAGTTAATCAACAAAATTGTTCTTATATATGAAGAAAACATAAGAGCATTTTTTAGTACTTCAAATTTTTCATAAATATCTTGATGTAGACGCAGCGGAAATATAAAAACGATAAATAAAGTAAAGGAAGAATGATAAAATAACTGAATAAACTTAATAAACTATAAACTTTGATTTGGTTTTCTCTTCAATGTGTATAATAACATAGACTAGATCTCCTTTTATAAGATAATAAACCTTCCTAGATAGACTCAAACTAGGATTCCTAAAATAATAAACTACTCAAACATAGAAACTTTAAAAATAAAGAAATATCAAATTAAAGTAACTTCTCTTCTACTAAATAAACTACTATTATGACTCAATAGGGTGTGGGCACGCGTGGACGTGGGCCCACACGCCTATGCGCCTGCATCATATCTTGTACCCGAAAATATAATAAACATCAATTAAGGTAAGCAAGTGACACATTACAACAAGCGATAGATTGCGCGATTATTTTCAAAACTTATGGTACAAGCCATTAAAAAGGGAACCAGATAACTCATTCTAGTGTTAGAATTTATCTAACAAGAACAAGCAAAAACATGGTGCTATACTGAACAGCTAGAAAAACGTAAAATAGTTCTCAATTTTCACTAACAAGTACTATTAAATATTTCTTACTTGTGTTTTTGGTTTTTCTTAGGTTAACTAGTAGTTTCTTCTTCAAAAGGGCAAATTAGTAGTAGTAGTAGCCATGAAAGATGACGACGGCCTCTTGACGAATCTTCCTTTCATTCTTGGTCTCTTCTCTGCGTTAAGTTTTCGAACTTCATATCTTATCTTCTTAGAAAACAATCTTGTCCTTCTTTTCTCTTTGTATCTTGACACTCTTGCTTCTCTTCCTCCATCTCCTCCCATTCCTACTTGTCCTCCTCCTCCTACCCCTACTCCAACTACGCCCCTGAGATCTCCGTATCCATGGTGATGAATCTGATCGGCATGACACGGTACCTATGCACATAAAATTCATCAAACAAAAGAGTTAGGAACTACTTAATTAATTATAAGTAATGCTAGAGAACAAGAAAAACTAGGCAGACTCTTGGTAGAAATCTTGTGTGGTTTGCCGCGATTCCCTGTTTAGTGGATCAGAATCATTGAAAACACGAATCACATCAATCCACATAGGATTTCCGCCTAGAGTATGCCTGGTTTTCTTGTGCCCTACCATTATACTTAAATTATATCTCAAAATCTGAGAACATGTTTATGTTAGTTTCATACTTTAGAGAATATGGGGATCTACTAGTAGTAGTATTTCATGTAGTATGGGGATCTACTAGTAGTAGTATTTCATGTAGTTTGTTGGGTATAAACTAAGTAGGGTAAGAAAACCTAAATGGGTTGTCATGATCAAGTAAGAAAACTTACCACACAGTCCGGCCAGTAGTTATCAGGGTTTGATTGTGGTTGATCGGCCGTAGTCCATGGTGAGCCCTGGCTTGCCCATGCATCCATCACTGACTCGTAATTGAGCCTCAATGATAAACTTTTCGTCATTTTATTATCGTTCATCGTCATCATCGTCATAGGAGTCATATTATTTACAACCTTCACGTCTTCTTCTTCTCCTTCTGTAGTAGGTGATTCGTAATCAAAATTCAAATCTAAAGTATCTTTCGACATATCGAATTCTTGGTCCATATGACATGTAACAACAGCTTCCAATTCCTCATCAACTTCCTCTTCTTCTTCTTCCTCCTCCTCCTTCACTTTTGCAGTATTAGTACTCCCAAAACAACAATAATTTTCTTCATTTGAATCAAGTAGTCCCAACCCTTTCATTCCAAATGAGTCTTCGTCCAGTCCTCGACCTAGTAAAGTCTCTACATCTGCTGCAAATTCTGTAAGATCCATATCCGAAGGAAGATTAAGACCCGATAAGTTTTCGAGTTCTTCTGTAGCATGTCCATATTCTTCGTTGGGCAAACCCTTGGTACTCTTATAAGTACTAAGTTGGTCTTCATGATGATGGTGGCGATCAGTCAGGCTAACGCCCGGTACTTCATTAGGCATTATTGATGTACAAAATTCAGCAACAAAAGGATCGAATATCGGGACACGATATAAAAGTTGCTCTTCACTCTCATCATCAGGAGATATTTCATCACAACCAATCTCAGGGACAAGAGGAAGAACAGAAGTATTCATAAGACCAATAGCTTCTTCTTCAGCCTTAGTTGATTTCGATATCATCGGTTTCCCATGTCTTGGAGTTCTAGGTTTTCGACAAAAACCATGGTCCCAAGTTGGCAAAGAAGAGCTATTGTTTATCTCGATCGATAGGTTATTTGGTTTTTCGGTTGGTTTCATCGAAGATGTCTTTAGACGAACTCGTTCGTGTCTTTCTGCTAATGAATTTGCTGAATGAACAGAAGCATCACAAGCTTGACATAGAAAAGCATCATCTGCTGCACAATACCAACGTGCTCTTTTACATATGCAACCATCACAAGCCCTAGCTGTTTTCCCACCCACGGCATTCGCCGTTTTCTTGATAGAGCTCATCGAACTCTAAATTTTAATTGAGAATCAATGGATCAAATCTAACTGAACTGGTTAGTAGTGATCAAGATATTCAAAAAGCACAAAAGATCTAGATATTTTAATAAGCATGAAATGTGGTTTTATATATTATACTTTAAGAGGTTTTGCAATTGAGATTGAAGACCTAGTTGAAGACCCCAAGTTGTTCAATTATTGAATTATGGAGTTTGAGAGAGAGGGTTGAGAGTGGAGACTTGACAATGTGAGAATGTGTTTGTATTTTTTTGGTGACCCACTAGTTGCTTTTACATTTACAGCCTCGTGGCCTCGTGGGATACTTTCGAAAATGCTCGGGCCTCCGAAAATCCAAGTCGACTCAGGAGAGAATCAGAAATCAATGGCTTTGATTTGAGAGTCAACGCTCTCTAGATTTGCATATAAATTTAGAGAAAATCTTAGCTATTGATTTTATTTTTTCTCTCAAATATGTCTACATTTTCAGTGGTTGTATCATCTTCCCTCACAATTCTAAGGACCAATTTTCTCACTTCTGTCATGGCCCTTGTTTTTGGGTTTTTTCTAAAGATCTGAGTTTTCTTAGGACCCACCACTTTGCCTTATCTCAATTCTTATTGGCTAAGCTCATAATGTAAATCTTAATTTCACTATTCTTATTGGTTGGCCTCTCAATTAGTAGGATTTCTTGTGGGCCATAGTAATGGGTGAGTATGAATATTTCATTTTCTTTCTTTCACTCCTCTCCTTCTCTCTCTCTCTAATGTCCATTGGCTTCAGTTGATTTCCTTTCAGTTGATTTGTCTTTTACCTTTTCAATTATTCCCGTTTGGGGTTTAATTTTCTGGTCCCCTATCTTATATGACCTTCGAACTTTGAAGAAGGCCCATTATTAGCAAGAAAAGGCAATCCGTCTTTATCGTTAGAACGGTTAAGTGTCAAGATGCAAAATTTCACAAGTTTTCTTTTCCACAGAGATGTAAATTTGGTGTTAGAATATATGAGTGTTAGAATATTTAGTACCACATTGCCCAATAGATAAAACTTCTCTCCTATGTAACTCCTTATAAAGACTTATGTAATAGCTTAGGAAATCAATACAATCAATACAAATTCTCTTTTCTTACATGGTATAAGAGTTCCTAGGTTTCTTTCTTGGGTTAGTCAATAGAGTCTTCCGTTTGCCGGCGGCGGTAGTCCCATTAATGGCTACCGTTCGCCGGGCTTTTATCGGTTTTTAGTTCAAGTTTAGTGTTTTTTTTTTTTTCCTTTCCAATAAGAGTAGTTCTTTTCTATTGTTGAGATCTAATCATTCTTCAATACTTTTCTCAATAGTATTTG
>BEHA01001414.1:304576-335886 GCA_002897215.1 Eschscholzia californica subsp. californica | reverse complement strand
TTTTTCTGTTATTAATTATGTTTGTTACTTTTACTTTATGATATTATAAATAAATATGATTTTTCTGTTATTTAAATTTAAAATTTTATGTGATACTTCCAATATGTGCCCCATCTAGCAAAAAAATCTGAGTCAGCCACTGGGTTGACCTTATTTGCTTTAGAGTCAAAGCTTAAGACACCTAAAAGGCTCGTAACGACCTCCAACTTCTGGACTTAGGTGTTAGAGCTCTTTTGATTTTGTCTCCCTGATGACTTGGATTTGGTCGACCCATTTATTCTTTTGTCGTTTTGTTGGTTTCTTAACTTGGTCAAAGTTGACCATTATTTGGCTCGGCAGAAGTCCCAACACCCCTTAGTCGAAAAACAAAGAGACTAAGGAGTAAAAAAAAATTTATTTGTTTCGGAATCAAGTGAGTAAGCAATTTAAGTGAGTCTTTTCCTTTTATGTAGGTCGTCTTTTCCAGGGCTCCCTTTTTTGCTAGCATTGTGAATTTTCAGAATGAACGAACTTCGAGAGTTATTGCTCAATTTTTTAGGGATGTGTCACCCTCTTGGTCCCACGTTTCTCTGTTATTTAATTGTTCCTCTTGTAGGCATGTGACTTGCCCTTAATCATTGTTAAGCTTCATTGATCTCGCCTCGTCATTACTACAAGTCTCTTGTTCTGTTATAAGTCCTCTTCATTTGACCTCAAATTTTTCTTTATTCAACTGTATAATTTCTTCTCTCTTTGGTGAATTGTTCTCTACCCAACCATTACTTCAGACGTCGATATTTTTTATTTCAACCCTACTCGATTTGAACCAATTTCCACTTTGTCAGATATGTGTTTTCATATTAACTTTGTTTCTGACTCGGTCAGATATTCGCCTCGATTTTGCTTAAGGCATGCAGGATTCGCCCGTTCCCAAAGCATTGCACAATAGCTTCTCTTCAAATTTGTTTAATGTTCCTTTTATCTTTTTTTTTCGATGAAGGATGTTCCTTTTATCTTTATTCTTCATATCTATAAATAGCTTTCTACATTATGAATTTTCATGGACAACTCTTCCTCATTATTGAGTTCCTCTATTTTCTTAACCCTCTTGGTTTAAGACGTTTCTTTATCCAACTGTTGATGATTTATATCGTCCACCCAATGAAGTTATGCTAACACAGAGGTCCACCTAAGGAAACTATGCAATTGCTAGAGCCCACTCTACTTCCACCCTCGACATCGGATGTGGAGTTGGTTTGTTGGGAAGATTTTTCGTCACCGCCACTCCTGCCTGTCAAAAATGATTGGAGGGTGGTTATGTGTCCTCAGGGTTGTAGCTCTTCTTTCATCCTCCTTTGATTAAGAACATAAGGGCAATGAGATATAATTTAGAAGGTATTTTGAATGTCACCACTAAAGAAAGATCGAGAGGAATTTTGCATCTGATTCGAGCCAACCTAAACCGTGGCGGTCAATCTGACTGCTCAGGTGTTTCAAGTAGAATAACTGTAATTTGGAGTTCGAGGAAAAGAGAATTAAGGTAATTTTAAAGCTTAACTATCTCATTATTTGTTTGTGAATGTGATCCTGGAAATAACTAATTTGGAGTTTGAAAAAGAGAATTAAGATAAATCCCAATACTTTTCTAGTTTGATATCTGGTTAGCTGAAACACGATCGTGGCTGAGAAATTCGGGGTCTTTCGTACAAAAAATTACAAGCAAAAATATAATAAAATGCAAGATTATTTACCAGTAGATAGATGAAATACATTTTGAAGTCGTAAGAAAAAAAAATCTATTTTTTAATATTATTTTTTATAAAATATTTAGTCTAAAAACCCACTATCACTTGTGATTTGTGAAAAAAAAAGTTTTCTATCTTAAATTATATTTATAACTACATTTAATATAAGAAATTTTGTCAACACTTGGTTGCCCGACTGGTTAAAGTGTTGACATATATTCCAGAGGTCCCTGAAGGTCCCGGGTTCGATCCTCAGACAAGGGCATAAATAATGTAGATAGACTTTAGGTCATAGTTTAGGTGGGCTTTAGGCCTATAATTTTCATAGAACTTCTTATATATATGATGGCCATGGGATTCGAACCTGTGTCCCATGGATGGAACTCAAGGAGGTTACCAACTGAGTTGCTTAACATCCTATAATTAAAAAGTTGTCTTTAATGTTAATATACTAATTTAACTTAAGCATTTTTAACAAGTAGGCCCCTTGGTGGTGGGGGGCCAGTGCGGACACCCTGCCCGCACACCCCACCACACGACCCTGAGCTTGAAATACTCTATGTGCTAGGCTAGCGTAATTTTTTCTGTTTGATGACAAGTTAACTTACAACACTCTTTGTGTTTAGATAACATGATTTTTTTTCTCGTTTAATGTCTGATTAGTGGAATACGCTCCTTGTGTTAAGCTAGCAAGTTTTTTCTCTTTTGATGTCTGGTTAGTTGAAAACACTCTTTGTACCAAGCTAGCAATGATTTTATCGTTTGACGTGTGGTAAATTAACTGCAAACACTTTATGCGCAAAGTTAATATCATCCGTCGCGATTGTAAAATATGCTCCCCAAAAGACCATTGCCGACAGCTTCCCAAACGTGACGGCTTTCCCGTGCGGGGATGGCAGTGGCCTATTTTGCCCTAATTTGGGCGTTACATTACATTCGACCCTATTCGTCTCTCTCTCTCTAGTCTCTCTACGCTGGTTCTTCCTTTCGCCATCGCGAACGACGACGATGATCCTTCATAACTGGCACCAACTTAATACATCTTCCCCATCATCTTAGTTCATCACCACCACGCACCTTTGACTTTACCATCAATCTCAGTTTTATCAAAATCATCATCCTAGGTACATAATCTCTCTCTCTCTCTCTCTTATCATCAATTCCTGGTACACGAAAAATTTAGACCAAAACCCTAGTTTCTCATCATTCTGAAATAGAGAAGTCATTTTTTAGGTGAAAGTTTGGTTTTTTATAGAACACTATCTGTTTGTCACTATACATAATTTGAGAACTAAGATGATTTACTAGCACTACTATCTGTTTAGGGCTCATGACTTAAATTTTAGCATATAGGGGTCGTGTATTACAAGTTTGTTTTTTTGCTTGCTATCATATTCAAAATAAAAATAAAAAATATTCCATGTGTACTCGTAGTGGTAAAGTTTATCGATATGCTGTCGTTAATACCTGATATGCTAAATATAATAGGGAATCTCACAACCAACAGTCCAACACCATGAAAATGATCATAGTAATGGTCGTAGAAATGGCGGTGGACGATGTAGGCCACCAACACGAGAACGCGATATGAACCATGACGGGTTTGACTCCGATGCTAGGATAATGAACAAAGTTAAGATAGGGGGGCGGACCCGTTTTTCGATGGACAACTAGTCCCAAAATTATTCATTGATTGGATGGAGACATGGACCGCTACATTGATTGGTATGAAATGTCAGAAGCACGTAAGGTTAGGTTTGCTAACATGAAACTGGTTGGGCAAGCAAAATTGTTTTGGAACTCTATTGAATGCCGTCTTGAAAGAGGTGGTGAGGAGCTTATCTCTTTGCGGGACGAATGATGGAGGGGCAATATCAAAGAGGGTCCTCTTATGATATGCTCACGACTTGAGAAAAAATTGATTCCCCGTAATATTAACAACTTGAAACATGCCTACCAGATGTTGCAAGTGCTAGAGCAATACTTAAACCACTAACACCCAAACACGGTTTAGAATTTCAGCCAACTAATCCGAGTTGAACTGTTGAAGATAAATTTATGGAGGTCAATCCTCTAAAGGGTAGTCGAGTACCCCGTCCGCTGCTAGAATTGAAAGAGTAAGAGGAACAAATGAGTGTTCCAAAGGGATTGAACTAAACCGATGCTACACTTGCCAAGGGTTTGCACATTATTATTTCCATTGCCCTTCTAAGACAACAGGTAAAACCCTAATGATTGAAAGACGTGAGGCAAGAGAACAGTATGTGTTTCAAGAGGAAACTCATGAGCCCGAACTTAGGGACAACAATGAAGAAATGGAGGCTGCATGTGTCATGGTATTTAGGTGTGTCCTAACACAACAAAAGAGGAATGGTGATTGGCGTTGAACTTCCATCATTTATACTTATACCAAGTGGTGATAAGAATTGAAAAGTCATTATTGATGGTGGTAGTTGTGCTAAACTGCTAATGTGATTTCAGCCAGCATAGCCTCGAGGCGCGCATCAGTGCGCATCTTATGTGCCTTTTCAAACATTGTTTATTAGTGTGGTACTAGTGGTTATATATCTTATAATACAATTACTTTCTTCTTCAGTTCCGTTTCACCGTTCTTGTCCTTCATCATTTTGGTGAGTGAGGGTACGTAATGGCAACTAGATCTGTAATAAGTATTTGAAGTAGATTAATTGACAATGAACGTGTCGATATTATTTTTCAGAATTGTACCTACTAGCTGAGATGGAAACTCGAACACACCATCTTGCTAAACATTCTGAAACTGCGAACAATATGAGCAAAGTTGGAAACAATAATCAGAAAACTCAAGAAAATCAGAATTTATTTGACTATGGATTCTGTGACTCTGATGTCTTGGAAGAAGATGAAAAAATTAGTTCTCATTCATTTGTTAGACTCATTTTTCGCATCTCTGAAAGTAAACAAAAAGAAACAGAAGACATTTTTTATCATCTAATTGTTTTACCTAGCGAGGTGGCTATCGAAGTTATTGGATTAAATGGAGGGAAGAACCACTTATTTTACATGGATTAGAAATGATGATTTGAAAGTACTCGACCAAGACCTTTATGATAAGATCTATGCATTTACTCGCCGGGGTTGGGTGCGAGGGAGAGTTGATAGAGATGGATGGATGCAACCGTTAAAGGGTTGTCAGATGATGGATTCTAAGGACCAGATTCTAATTTGGCATGTCCTAGATGGAGAGCCCCACTTGAGACCTTGAATAACGTGGGACCTAATTTAAATTGGTTCCACTTTCTTTATAATGTCTTTTAGTGTCCTAGGAGTTTAGACGTTTAAAAGAAGTAAAGGTAGTATGGGATGCCGAACAGTCGAAGGTTAGTTTTATGCCTATATAAGGGTTATATTTCTGTTGTTTCAGGACAGAATTTTTTTCAGCAACCATATCTATCTTCTATGTTGGTGTGATGCAAATAGACCCATAGGTATGATGCCTAATGGTTGTAGGTGTGATTCCTAGCGTTTACTGATGTGGTACTAGTGGTTATCTATCTTATAATACAGTTATTTTCTTCTTCAATACCCTTGTTTCCTTTCTTGTCCTACATCAGTCTTATTTACTTCAACATGAATGCGAAAAGTTGGAACTTTTTTTTACGTTCATTCTTGTATTTATTTAAATACGTGTTAATTTTTATTTATTTGAATATGTGCAGGTTTGTTTGCTAACAGATGTTATCACACAACTGGCAGAGGTAACGTTATGAGATTTTAAGGGCATTGACCTTCTGGATCGCCCTTGATGTCGGTGAGGTACTCCTCTCTAACTCTCTCTCAACTGAGACGGACTTCTGCTCTGTCTCTACTTTCTCTCTCTTCCTCTCGACCTACTATACTCCCCATCCCAGAACAACAAAACCATCACCCCAACTTGAAAACTCTTCCTTTCCTCCTCAATACTTCATTCCTTCGTTATATTTTCACATCCTCGACTTGTCGTTGCAATTCACAAGAAAATACTTCCAATAACCTAAATTCAACATCAATCGAAAACCCTAACAACATCTTCAATTCTAGAACAAGAACCCCTCTCGAGAAACAGTTTGAGACCTGGGTCGATAAGCTGAAACCTGGATTCACTCCAAATGACGTAGAAGAAGCCCTAAGATCTCAATCAGATCCTGATCTTGCCCTTGACATTTTCCGGTGGACAGCTCAGCAGCGAAGCTACAAACACAATCACGTTACGTACCTCACCATGATTCAAATTGCTGCATCAGGAAAACACTTCGGACAGGTCGAAACCCTAATTGAAGAGGTCATTGCTGGTGCTTGCTCCGGAAGTCTTCCTCTTTATAACTCGATTATCCGATACTGTTGCAATAAGAGACCTCTGTTCAACCGTGCATTTGATGTTTACAAGAAAATGTTGAAATCTCCAGATTGTAAGCCCTCTCTTGAAACTTACACAATGCTCTTAAATGCCCTTCTTAGGAAATTCAACAAATTAAACATCTCATACGTGTACCTGCATGCCGTTCGATCTTTACTGAAACAAATGAAGATTTCTGGTGTCATTCCTGATACATTCGCTTTGAATTTGATCATTAAAGCTTATTCGAAGTGTTTAGATATGGATGGAGCAGTCAGGGTTTTTCGTGAAATGGGTTTATATGGATGTGAACCAAATGAGTATTCATATAGTTACATCACTAAAGGTTTATGTGAGAAAGGAAGGGTAACCCAAGGTATGTGTTTTTACAAAGAGATGAGGGAGAAAGGATTTGTTCCTACTAGTAGTACTTATATGATTCTTATATGTAGTCTTTCGATGGATCGAAGATTTGTAGAGGCAATTACAACTACATTTGATATGTTGAGTAATTCAATGGTTCCTGATCATTTAACTTATAAGACTCTGTTGGAAGAAGTGTGTAGGGAAGGAAAGGGTGATGAAGCTTTTGAACTTTTAGAGAAATTGAGGAAGAAACAAGGTTCAATGAGTGACAGAACTTATAAGAATTTGTTAGATGGATTACATTTTCTCAGTCAGGATTAAATTACAATATGAACAAGCTGTTTTACCAAATGAATTTGTGCATTCAAATCTCACTGTGTTTGTCCAAATGCCTCCACTAATGAGGATTAGGTTATCATTGTCAAACAGGTGATTGAGATGTCTGGCCAAGTTGTACTTCTCATGTATTTATGTATCTGAATCTCAGTTCGTTAGGTGGATGAGCATTTAAATCTAATATATGGTTCTGAGTTTGAATATGATTTTTCCATTGGTTTGAATCAGAGCATTTTGTTTTACTAGGATATAGCACGTCGAAATTTGTATGTGGAATTTTGAAGTGAAGCATAATACAATGAGCATTTACCTGTTTAAACACGTCTGAACTTTTAAGTTTTTGAAATTGCTCGACCTTTTGTGCAGATGGTGATGAAGAACCAGAATTGCTCAAACATAGTTCCAAATATCGTGCTATGGAAAAACCACAAATTCAAAAGATCGTCCTGTAATCAAGCTATGTAATTAGATTATTAAGAGCCCATTGGAAAATTATAAAACAGTCCACCAGCCTATGGTGCAGTGGTTGGACACCCCTCTGCCCATGAAGTCGTTTGATCGAGTCGTAGTCGAATTCTCAAAAAAAAAAAATATAAAACAACCAAGTGCATAATTTTGTACATCACCGTGAACATCTGGAATATCGTTAACGGCTTCACCTCAAGCATCTTCAATGGTAATAAATGGTTGCCCAATTGGTTGTGCATCCACTCCGGATACCTAGAGATCAATTGGTCGTGCATCTTCTCTTAAAATTTGGAGGTATGATCCATCGTCCTGATGGCTTTTGACGATAAGCGTATTTTTTGGCTTAATGATAAAGTAGTTTAAACGAGAAGGATAGAGGGCAATCTCTACTTCATTTAAGGAAGCAGTTTGCTCGTTAAGAATAACTTGAGAAAGCAGTTTGCTCGTTAAGAAGCTATTCGATGTTCTTAGTCCTAATCTCACAGGGGCATCACAGTGTAGCTAAGAAACCGGGTTTATGGGTTGAAGGGCCTTACAATGAGATGGTGTTTGAAAGGACAGACCAATTTGTCTAGGCTTAGTGCAAGTTTTGGTTCTTTGTACAGTTTGTTTTGGGGGGAAGGAGCCCGACAGTGTCCACCCACTGACTTGGCCGGGGCCTAACTGAAAGTGAAATCGTTGGCCTACCCTTCCCAACCAGGGGTATGCTAGGACTCGCGTAGAGCTGCACTTTACGATGTTCATAACCATCGGTCTTGATGTACCAGTAGATACCTTATTGTATCCGTATGGAAGAGATGCGACGAAGTGTTTGTGCAGTGTCTTAATGGAACGCCTAGTGGAATGGTCAAAGCCAATCATCGTAAGCCATGTCCGCCATCACAATATCGAATGAAACTAACCATAGAGTCGTGCGTCGTGTGAAATTATCATCATCGTTCTTAACCGGGACTCAAGTTAAGCTCCATTTCGGAACCTTATGGGGTTAGGCAGTAAAGCATCCCGAGATTGGCGTATCTCGTTGGGTGAGGAGAAGCACTGGGAACCCCAATTTCTTACTTTAGAGCAGTTTCTTTTTCTCGTCCCCTGGCATAGCACTTCGCTTACGGAACTTCAGAAGAATCAATTGATTTCTCCCATCTTCATTGATATATAGGAAAAAGAACTTTCTAGAAGCTAGTCATCAAGTGGATTGATGAGGATAACTAAGCTGACAAGCCAGAGTTGTCTGCTGGCACAACAGAGTTTTGCCTTGAGTCACGATTTCGCACTTGAGTCAGGGGTGAATGGAGTCTTAGTAGCTTTAGCATGAGAGGAAAGTCGGAGACAGAAATAATTATAAGTTGTGGAAGAAAACGATACAAAGAGAGACAAGACCAACCATATACCAGAGAAAGCACGAAGGCCGATGAATAAGTCTGAATAAGCCTAAGGCCCTCTAGATCTAGATGACAAAACCAACCTTTAGTATACGACAAAGCATGAAGGCCGGTGGATAAGTCTGAATAGGCCTAAGGCCCTCTAGATCTAGATCAGACTTGAGAACCCAAGACACCGGCAACAACTTAGTTATTTTTCATTATCAACCTACTCGTGTCACAGCGAAAATAATAATAGCAAAAACACAAACTAGCCAAAAAAGTGAAGCAAAAGAAATGGAGGGTCTTTTCTTCTTCAACAACGAAATGAAAATCTACATGCCTAAATGAAGATCTGCATGCATGTGCTTTATGGTCCTGTAACTGTAATCGACTAAAGTAATAGCACTCCGCATTTTATAACGCTAAGAACCCTAGGAAAGATCTAGGTAAAATACCTCAAAAATGTTCCACCATCTAGCATGAACACTTATAGAACTATTTTATTCATTAAACAAAACCTCATTTGCATCAACACAAGAGAAATAGATTTCATCTTTAAGACCTCACTTACATTAACACTCTCTCCTCTCTCTCCTCTCTCTCCTCTTTCAAGGAACAAATGACTGTAAAAACATTGGGACGGCTCTAAGTAGCACCAAAAAACCCAAAGTTCATAAACTGAAAAATAAAGAAAACAAACTCAGTAACTTTTAATCTCAAGAACTATGTAACTTATAAGTTCTTCAAATTCTACACAAACCCCGGATAGCGAAAACTAGTAGTATAAAATCCTAAGTTGCAAAACTCATAGGTAAAGAAGGCTCATCCATCCAAGAAAGCTCTTCAGTTTTGAAATCGAAATCCTCAGCTTTGAAATCGAAATCTAAGTTCAGAAGATCATTTTGTTGTTCTGCTTCAAATCCACATAGTTGGAAATCATCAATGTCTCCGAAATCATCAAAATCTTGACCAAAATCATCATTCATTAAGAATGAATCCATATCAAACCCAAGATCGAGGTCTCCATTGATTGAAGGAATCAATGGCTCTTCAAATAAATCTGAAATTGGTAGTTGCTCTTGTTGTTTCTCCTGCTTTTTGTGTTCATTTGATTCGCCTCCGATCACGGTGGGTTTGTTTGCTTCATTGGCTTGTTCTTGTTCAACTAAAGCCGAAGCTGAAGCAGATGCATCAAGGACAGATGATGGAGATGATTGGGTTATGAGAGACTCGGACTCCTCATACTCATTGTTGCCATTCTTCTTGTTCTTCTCACTAGAATTGATGCTTTCTCTTTCTAACTCTAGTCTCTTCCATGCTTTTTCATATGCTTCTGAAGCTTTCTCTTCTGTTTCAAAAGTACCCAACCAAACCCTAACACCACGAATTGGATCTCTAATCTCAGCAGCCCATTTTCCCCATCTTCTCTGTCTAACACCTCTGTATTTTGAAGAAGATCTTGGTGTTCTCTTTAAACCCTTTTTATCATTAGGGTTTTTGGTGGGTTTCTTAGGGGTTTTGCAGCCATTGTTACTATACTGAGAAGAACTCTCTGTTACTATAGTTGATGGTGATTTAAATGGAATTGATGGAAAATGAATCTCCTGAATCTTTCTCTTAGAACCCACAGATCTATTTTTCTTCTCTACCCTTTCTTCATCTTCAGAAGAAGAATCAGTAGCATTCGGATCGTAGTAAATAACTCTGATCTTTCTGATCATTTTGGTCTGATTTTGTTCTCCCTTCATTAACTGACTCTGAGATCCTGACATTTCTGGATCCAACCCAAAAACTCCCGAAAAATTATACCCTAGAATATATCAATTGAATGTAATCTAGTAAGAATCTCACAAAATCTTAGCTTAAACCCTAAAAACCCTTGAAAAGTCAAGTGAGATCCCCTCTCAAGAACAAGAACAGATAGAAAAACCGTTTAATAAGAAAACCCCTGAATATATCTACTCCTGAACCAATCCTGTAAAATCAAAACCCAAATCAAGAACCCTTAAAAACCCAGATCTGAAATCAAAAATTAAAAGTGGGTTTTGATAATCAAAAGCAAAAGAAACGAAAATCTAAGTGAGTACATACCTTAGTAATCTCAAAGGCATCGAAGCCGTAATCAATCCTTGTTTAAGACACCAAGATTGCATGCAGAGAGAGAAAGGGAAGAAGAAGGAGATTGTAGAGAGAGAAAGAAGAAATGAAAAACCGATGAGTTGCTCGTAATAAGCACCTCGAATAACCAGATCAAAACTAGCAGACATAAATCCCCTCACCACCTACTGTTTTGTTCTTCTCACACTTAAAACCCCTAATTCTCTCTCTCTCTTCTTTCAGATAAGGAGAGAAGGACTGAAACAAAAACCAACAAAAGTTATAGTAAGATAGACAGCTAGAGAGAGAAAGAAACAAGATTACAAATCTATGGCTACTATTTCAACCTCTCGAAAAAAAATGATAAAACCCAAAACCGTGATTCTTTCTTCTCAGAATAATCAGACCACAAACAAAAACCCCCAAATTAAAAGTTATATGGAATGATAAACCTTGAAAAAGAGAACAATAAATGACAAGGGAAAATTCGTTCAAAGACCTAACAAGTAAAAGGACTGAAGTTTAGTGACTTGTAGTTACCTATCTTTCTTTCTTTCTCTCTCTCTCTCTAGCTGTTCGTCCGTCCTTCGTTTCTGCGTTTTTCTTTCCAATGTGCTTCTTCAGTTTCTCTCTCTATTTCACTCCTTTTTTTCTGCTTCTTCTTCTTCTCCTTTACGACGTTTTAAGTGGGTGGGTCAAAAGGAACATTTAATGACGATGAGATATGTATAGGGAGAAAGGTTTGGTGTATTGGGAGATACGAAATTAAGGGTGTTTTGTTTTTTTAGGGGGGAGCAACGATGGACCAAACCAAACTCGGCCGAACCGAACCAAATAATTTTTTAAAAGCAATCAACCCATAATTTTTTGGTTTAGCTTGGGCTATTGAAAACCGTCTAAGTTGAACCGACCGAACTATGTATATACGTACTTATGTATACATAATTATATATACATTATATAATACTATAAATTAATGATTGTTGCTTAATATGGATCGTTAACTGAGTAATAGATTTATTTAGGTATTCAAATTATAATAAGTAAAAGATTGACATTGAATTTTAACTTTCTTTCTTCTTGCTTAAGTTTACTTTTTTTTCCTCATGTTTGATATTGTTAATGCAGTTCGGTCAGACTGATCAACCAAATTCAATCGAGTCATACTGAACCGAGTCGAAAGAAGTCGGTTGACGATTTGATCGGCTCAGCTTCGGCCTATAATTTAGTCAAACTTCCATTGATTGATTCTGCTACGGTCTGACCCTAAATGTTCGGCAACCGACCGCTGCCCACCCCTAGTTTCTTTTAGGTGAACAAAAATCGAACTAATTGACCGAACCAAACAAAATCGATCGGTTTTTTAATCAAATAAATCACTGTTCGACTCGGCTCGACCAGCAAACTGAGCAACCCAAGCCGGTTTGGTTTGGCTTTCATTTGGGTTTCTAAAACCCGCCCGAGCCGAACAAACCGAACCCTAAAAACTTTATCACAATTGAATATTAGAGTATAGGAAATACTAATTTTAGTATTAAATTCCGAATAATCCTTGTTATCTTAAGTTAATAATAATTTAATAAAGTTTGAAACTATTAAATTGCAAAGTAAAAATATATATATTAAAAAAAACTCTAATCAAGTCTTCACGAGTCCATTGTAACTTAGTATTATAAGTTATACATTCACGTTCACACTTTTAATTCCTTTTTTGTCTGTAACTAGGGGATATCCCGTGCCCTAAGGCACGGACACTTGTATCCATCAAATTTTATGAAATTTATTGTTATCTTTTTATTCAGAGGAGAGATTTTTATTAGTTATTATTTTTTTGTATTATTTTTGTTTGTTTCTTTTCTCTTGAATTAGTTATTATTTTATTGAGAGAGAGATTTTAGTTTCTTCTTACTGATAGAGAGAAAAAGAAATTTATTGTTATATTTTATTGAGAGAGAGAGATTTTTATTAGTTATTATTTTTTGTATATTTTTTTTTTTGTTTCCTTTTTCTTAAATTAGTTCTTATTTTATTGAGAGAGAGAGAGAGAGAGAGAGATTTTAATTTCTTTTTTTAACTCTTGAAATTTATTTTATTTCTTTTTTTCTTAAATTAGTTATTTTATTTCTAAGAAAGAAACAATTATTATTTTTTAAATAGGCAACTCTATCTATACGAAGGACTATATTTTAAATTTTGAGAAGGTCTTCTACACAATATCCTTTATTAAAGAAGGATGTTTGTTCCAGTCATCGTTTTCCCTTCTGTTTTATTATATAGATTATTAAAAAAAAAAGACATTAATGTGCCCTAAGGTATATTCTGTGCTCTAGGACACGGACACTTGTTTCAATCAAATGTTACGAAATTTATTATTATATTTTAAATTAGTTATTATTTTTTTGTAGAGTATATCTTAAAGGATGTTTGCTTCTAGAGTATATCTTGTGCCTTAGGGCACGAACGCTTATATCAATCAAATGTTACAAAATTTATTGTTATACTTTGTTGAGAGAGAGAGAGAGACTTTTATTAGTTATTATTTTTTCGTTTCTTTTCTTTCAAGTTAGTTATTATTTTATTCAGAGAGAAATATTTTAATTTCTTTTTTTAACCCTTGAGTTTTTTTTTAACTTAGTTATTTTATTTCTAAGAAGGAAAGGATTATTATTTTTAAATAGGTAACTTTATTTCTACGAAGGACTATATCTTAAATTTTGAGAAGGGCTTCTAGACAATATCTCTTATTAAATAAGGATATTTGTCCCAGTCATCGTTTTTCCTTCTGTTTTATATAATAGATGATGGAAAAGTGTGATAAATTTTTAAGTTTTAACATTACTTTAGCATAGAGAAGATCTCCCGAATTTCGTGGTCTCCTGCCGAATTTATTCCAATTCCATCAACTCGGACTCGAATAGCCTGATCGCTGGAACACTTCATATCAACAGAGACTTGATCGGTCTATCAAAATCTTCTCTAAATTTTGCTCGGTTAAACCGATCAACCCGAACTCAACCGAGTCGAACCAAATCGCTGGAACACTTCATATCAACAGAGACTCGATCGGTCTATCAATATCGATTCAAAATCTTCTCTAAATTTTGCTCGGTTAAACCGATCAACCCGAACTCAACCGAGTCGAACCAAATCGAGTCGAACTGTGGCGGGCGGCCGAATAATCGGTTCGACTTCGACCGATGATTTAGTCATATCGCCACTTTTTGTTCTACTTCATCTTAAGCCAAAATCGAAAAAAAAAAACGGTTGCTGCTCACCCTCATTTTGTTTTACAGTGATTTTTCCATTGACCCCGCTCTTATATCAGTAGTAGGACTACACCCCATTTTTTCTTAAACAATTGATATGCACCTCCATGTGCATGAAAAACTTCAACTCATAACTAAATTGAAATGTGCAGATAACACATGTAGACAATGACAAAAATACCCCTCGTGACATTTCGATTTCAACTCAAGCTCATCTTTTTTTTTTTGTTCACGATTAATCACCTCCATCACCACAACCACCTTCTTCGACCTCTATTGTGGTCACTCCACCTTCATCGACCACCACCGCCTTCATCGACTGCTATTGCGTGCATTCTACTTTCATAAACCAACGCCACAATCATCTTCATATTCTCAGACCACCAGAACCACTGGTACCAACATCTTCATGTTCACTCACCACCACCACCATCAATCATCGCCACCATATATATGCATCCTCACCACCATTACATGTTTTCAACTTCGTCACCTTGACGCAAAAAGTAATTTGACGAGATCTTCCTAAAACCAACCAAAATGTGAGAGGGATTCACAAAATCTCAGATGTCAAAATAAAATCAATAAAGATCATATCTTGAATAATTCCAACATTTCATATAAAGATCGTACAAAAACAAAATTGCAACTTCAAAATAAGAAATTTTCAACAAAATCAAATTTTTGGCTATGAAACTAATAAAGGTCCTGGAAACTTCGTAATACGGCGACCACTAAGAATCATGGCAGTATATCCATTAATTACACTTTCAAAAAGAAAATAGTCAAACTCTTAGTCATCCCAAACAATCCATTTTTGCTTCAATGTTTCAAACTTAAACCTAAATAATAACTAATAAGGGTAAAACTGGATCAAGGGAATTATTTATATACATATATATATATCTCCAAGATACAAATACACTGGAATTAAGATTGTTTTTATATTTACGTTATTTGTTTCCATCTATTATTATACTCTTCTATTATAAATAAAAATGGAAGTATATAGTTATCATCAACCAAAATCTAAATCTTTCATGGTATCTGAGCTTAGGAAACTCTAACGAATATTGTTTGATCCTATTTCGCTTCTGCTTAACCGGTGGCGGTAGCCAATTCAATGACTACCGTCCGTAGAAATCGATGTTAAATTTTCCTTTTTCTTTTTGTTTCAGTTACATTAAGATTAGTATCAGTTTCTTAATGGGCTGATCATATTTGGTTCACCAAATTATGGTTTGATATTCTTCTCGACGAAAATTGAAAGACTAATCATAATCGGTTAGATTGCGAGTTTGGTTATTCCAGTAAGTTCCATTTTGGTGCAAGATTGATGATACCTGTTAAAAGGAGTATTTTTCGCTGATCGATAATATCAGACGTCGTTGTTTATCGTCAGTTGGAGTGCAAGGTTGTTGCCTCCATGTTGGTGTTTTTGCTCGGTTTATCTTCACAAGCCAGTTGTCTCGTGTTTTTACCACATGATTTTAAATCCGATGTGATTAAGCTCATTAAGTGTAATGAGTTGATGACAAAATTTGTCAATTCAATTATCAATCAGAATGAAGATGACTTGATGTTGGATCATGTCTGAGTGGATGATTCTACTCCATCGATTCCTTCCACGAACAATTTTAGTCTTGTTCCTACTCGTGGAAACCTGGGGGAAACCCTGCAAGGAGCTCGGAGACCTCCCCGACGCTCAGGACAGATAGATTTCCCTTGTAGATAAAAAGTTGAGTATTGATTGAACTTTAGAGTTTGTTTGTCAATGTACCTCTTTGAGGTGATTTGATGTTCTTTTATAGGTTGCTTTCGACTGACTGTTAATAGACGGTGATGATGAGGCAGTTGAGATTCATCTTGTTGTATTGCAACTACTATTCCGTAGTTAGAGATCTAAGATTTATTTTTTAGTTTGTATCGTATCTTAGATATCTAGAAGTTCCTCTGTTTTTAGGATCCTCGATAGATATCTTTCCAAGTCAAGGAGATGTTTCCTTCTTTTGAGACTCTTAAAGTCCAAGTTAGGCAAATACTTAAGATCTTCACCGACTAAGATCTTTGATCAGATTCGGAATCAAGTCGGTAAGTGTTTGGCACGCTTCTACCTTCCCATATTTAGGGATTAAGCTATCGACCTTGCTTACGTGGACCCCCTAACCTTCTCCCGAATCCCCGGGAGTACCTAATTGTATTTGAGCCAGGGCAAGGCTTAGGCGCCTAGGACAATCGTACCGACCCCCCAGTTTTGGGATTCAGTTTGGCAGACCTCCTTCGGATTTAACCTCTCTTGTTGACGTGACGCGGGTTAACCCATAGGCTTTTGGTCTTCTCTTGACTCATTTAAAAGTAATTGAAGATTGTAATGTTTTCTCTGTCTCTCATTATTCACAATCAAAGGCCCTATATATAGGGAAGATTACAACCATCAAAATAGGAAGAGATATACACATAATTATACAAGATTATCTCTAAATAACAAACACTATCTATTCCTAAAATATAGGCATATTATCGGCTGCTAAGACACCCCCTCAGTTTGAGCGGGCGGAGGACAGACGCTCAAGCTGGACCGAAACGACTGGAATAACTCCCGAGATAATCCTTTGGTGAAAATATCCGCATACTGCAAAGCGGAAGGGACATGAAGAACTCTGATATGTCCAAGACGAACCTTCTCTCGAACGAAGTGTATATCTATCTCTATGTGTTTTGTTCGTTGATGTTGAACCAGATTATTGGACAAATAAACTGCTGAAACATTGTCACAAAACACTATTGATGCACGCTGCAATGGAGTATGGAGTTCGAGAAGTAAATTTCGAATCCACGACGTTTCAGCCACTGCATTAGCGACACCTCGATACTCGGCTTCTGCACTAGAACGCGAGACTGTAGGTTGTCTTTTAGCAGACCACGAAATAAGATTGTCACCAAGAAATACACAATAACCTGATGTAGAACGTCTTGAATCTGGACAGCCACCCCAATCCGCATCAGAGTAAGCAATTAAATCATGTGAGCCTGACTTAACAATGCGTAAACCATATTGGAGTGTGCCTTGTAAATACCGGATTATGCGCTTCATAAATGCAAAGTGAGGCTCTCGAGGTTCATGCATAAAGAGGCAAACCTGTTGAACTGCATATGACAAATCTGGCCGAGTGAATGTCAAGTACTCCAAAGCACCCGCAAGACTTCGATACAAGGTCGGGTCAGAGAACAATGGACCATCAGTTGCACTAAGCTTAGAAGAGAGATCAACAGGTGTAGCACATGGTTTGCAAGATGACATAGACGCGCGGGCTATTATGTCTTTAGCATACTGGGCTTGAGACAAGAATATGCCGTGTTTCTGCTGAGTAACTTTTATCCCCAAAAAATGATGTAAACGGCCTAAATCCGTCATGGCAAACTCTCGTGAGAGTGTGCCAATAATGTCGTTCAAAAGACTATCATTAGAAGCTGTAAGAACAATATCATCGACATATAATAATAAATAAGCAATATTCGAAGCATCCTGATGATAAACGAATAGAGACTGGTCGCATGTGCTACTGCGAAACCCTTTGGATGTGATAAAATTTGCAAAACGGGTGTACCAAGCCCGTGGAGCCTGTTTTAGACCATACAACGATTTCTTCAGGCGGCAAACATGATTAGGAAACTGTTTATCATAGAAACCCGGTGGTTGATGCATAAAGACCATCTCATTTAGTTCCCCGTGTAGAAAAGCATTCTTGACATCAAGTTGATGAATAGACCAAGCCCGTGACACAGCCAAAGACAAAACTGCACGAATAGTAGCAGGTTTGACCACCGGACTAAAAGTTTCATCACAATCCACACCGACCGTTTGAGAATTACCATTAATCACTAACCGTGCTTTATAACGTTCCAATGTCCCATCTGATTTGAATTTGTGCCTAAATAACCACATGCAGCGGATAACAGGGTGATCGTGTGGTCGGGGAACCAGTTCCCATGTTTCATTATCCTGTAAAGCCGAATACTCGGTTTGCATGGCATGCAACCAATTTGGATCAGTTAGGGCTTTGGCGTAAGAGGTGGGAACAGGTGAGAGAGAGGTGGTGTGGTGTATGGAGGATAGGTTGGCACGATATTTGGACCTTGTTGTCATCGGGTGTTGGTTTAAAGTGGAAGCAGTAGGTTGGGTAGTGGAATGGGTCGGGCTAGTGACAGTGTTAGGTAATGGGTTAGGAGTTGGGATTGGTAATGGTCGAGGTCTGCGGGAATAAGTAAAGGTGTAAGGGGCAGTACCCTGGTGGGCCGGTAAGTCGGAAATGGGTGTTTGGGCCGGTTGGTTAGGTTGGGCCTGGGGGGGCAGTCGATGGAAAGTGAAACCAGGTGGCATAGGGTCATCCAAAAAATGATAGGATCAGGGTGAGTGAGGAATAGTGTAGGGAAACACATGCTCATCAAATGTCACGTGGCGTGAAATGTGGACCTTGCCTGTAGTAGGGTCAAAGCAACGGTAGCCACGAAAATCGGGTGGATACCCGAGAAAAATACAGCGCACGGACCTATGGTGTAGTTTATGAGGCTGTGTGGCTGAGGTGTTAGGGTAACAAGCACAGCCGAACACTCGTAAGTGTTCGTAATCCGGGTGACGAAGGTAAAGGGCAAAAGTGGGTGTATAAAAATTAAGCCTTTTGGTTGGTAGAATATTGTGAAGGTAGGTGGCAGTGTGTAAAGCCTCAACCCAAAACGAAGGAGGAAGATTCGCATGAATTAAAAGGGCCCGAATAATGTCGTTAAGGCGTCGTATCATGCGTTCTGCCCTACCGTTTTGGGAGGATGTTTGGGGGCAGGAGAAACGAAAAAGTAAACCGTTTTGATGAGCAAAATTTTTAAATGCTAAATTGTCAAATTCACCCCCTAAGTCACATTGAAAAGTTTTTATTTTGCGGTTAAATTGGGTGAAAATTAATTGATGGAATTTTGCAAATGTGAGAAAGGTTTCGGACTTATATTTTAGGGGGTAAACCCACACGAAGTGTGAGAAGTTGTCAATTAGCACCATGTAGTACTTATATCCTGTTTTACTCGTGATTGGCGATGTCCATAAATCGCAATGAATAATATCAAAAGGAGCAAAAGTAAACGTATTAGATAAATGAAAGGGCAATCTTTTACTATTCGAAAGTTGACAAGAATTGCAAAGATGGCTTTTGTCCTTATTATATTGAAAATTAAAATTACGATTTAAAATATCTAGAACTTGCGCCCCGGGATGTCCTAGACGATCATGCCATGGTAAGTGAAGTGAGGCAATGAAGGTGGCTTGAGGCGGTAGTTGAGGAGGCGTGAACGTATAGAGAGTCCCGGTGCTATTATGGCGAGAAAGTGTCTTCTTAGTTTTGAGGTCCTTCAAAGAAAAACCAAACGGGTCAAATTCGACAGACACTAGGTTATCACGAGTAAAACGTCTAACGGAAATAAAATTTTTAATTATTTGGGGGCTGTAAAGGATATGTGGGAGGATATAAGTGCGATTTGGTAAGGTGTGAAAGCCCGTACCTGATCCTTTAATTGGTAAAGTCATGCCGTTGCCTACCAAAATATTACGACAAACAGGATAAGAATCAGGGATGTGAATTTTACCTTTTTCATTGGTGACGTGGGTTTCGGCTCCTGTGTCCATCACATCCGAGGTCCAGCCCGTATTCTGAGAGTTAACCTGTAAATTGGCCATTGCAGCAGCTAAATCGGTTGGGCACATGGGGTTATAGTTGGGCTGCTGAAATCCAGATGGGTATGGGCTGAACTGAGCCGAAGGAAAAGCTGAATAATGGGCCTGTGCATCATGCTGTGGGGCGGCCTGCTTGTTGTTCCATTGTGATTGCTGAGTGGGATAAGGGCACGGTGGAGGTGTCCACCAAGCCCAGTGTGGAAACGATGGCGGTGCTCCCTGATACGAATTCCAAGCCGGCTGTTGTGAGCGGCCCCTGCCACGGCCTTTTCTATTGTACGAGCCACCACGTCCCCGACTGCCTCTCCGATTGGAATATGAAGAAGAATTGTCCTGTTGCAGCTGATTGGGTGCTGCTGATGCACCGGTAGGAGGCGGCTGCGATGGTGTAGTTGCAGCCAATACGGTGTTTTGGGTTCCTTTTTGGGCTTCGATCCTGATAACCTCATCGTTGAGCATTGCTATGGCCTCGTCCCAATCAACACCCTGCTGATTAATCAAGGATGCAGTGGTGTTGTATTCGGCCGGAAGACCACGAACAAGCTGAAGGACGAGTCTTGATTTAGAAACTGGTTGATCGACGTCGGTCAATTGGTTAGCCAAATCGGACAGTTGTTGGCAATAATCCTCAACCGAGGAACAAGCAGTCAATGTAAGGTTACAAAACCTCGTCTCGAGCGCCGCAGCGCGAGCCTTTTTGTTACTCAAGAATTTCTTCTCGAGTTTTAGCCAAGCCTCTCTTGCTACAGTAGTGTCCATAAGACGTTTCAGATTATCGTCTGAAACGGTACTGTAGATCCATTGCAAGACCAAGGCGTCTAGTTCTTTCCATTGGTCGTATTCTGGAGAGTTGGCGGCTGGAGGGGCTGAACCGTCTATGTGGTTTTCGACCTTGTATGCGACAGCATGAAGGCGAAAAAGCTTAACCCATTGCGAATATGTAACCTTGGATCCGTCTAGAGTCCGGATTTTGGATTGAATATTCGTGACAGAGTAAGCAGGGTGAAGGGGGACGGATTTGTTGGACGATTCACCAGCAGCATCATCTTTTGTCATGATGACAAGGACCGAACGAATCCGGTGGGAATGAAAAAAGGAGAGAAAAAAAAAGGAAGGAAGGTTAGGGATCGATTATGGCTGTGATACCATAAAAGTAATTGAAGATTGTAATGTTTTCTCTGTCTCTCATTATTCACAATCAAAGGCCCTATATATAGGGAAGATTACAACCATCAAAATAGGAAGAGATATACACATAATTATACAAGATTATCTCTAAATAACAAACACTATCTATTCCTAAAATATAGGCATATTATCGGCTGCTAAGATCATTGACCTTAGTCAATTGATGACCACTTTTTGTATCATCACAAAGGGTTTTTGAATCTAGTGTTGTTAATCCCATGTTCTTGAAATGTCTTCTTAATCTAGTTTAACTATGTCATGTTTGCTCGTTATTACTGTTGTAATACTTCTATCGCTCTACATACAAATAAGTTTGTTTGTTAACAAAATCCAAGATTGCCTTAATGAAGAATGTGTCAACTAATCGTCTCATCAAGTTATTTCCCAAATTGAATTTTCGATTTGATCCTCCATTCAATATTTCAATTTGCGAGAGGGTAATAAGAGTAAAAGTGAGACTTAAATCAAATATTTTTATCCAAGATACAAATCAAGGAAAATATTTTCATATGTATCTCCAAGATACAGATACACTAGAATTATGATTATTTCTATATTTACTTTATTTGTTTTCATCTATAGTAATACTCTTCTATTATAAATAAATTGAGGTATATGGTTTTTCTCAACCAAAACCTAAATCTTTCAATAACCATCAACAACTATCAACCCAATTGATTTTTGCTCTACTAATTTTAATTTAAACCCAAAGTTTATAAGGAAGAAGCTTAACTTTAGATCTAAATTGAATCAAATATCTAATATCACATAAGTTGATTGATCAATAATTTCGCAACAGAGGCGCTTTCAGCTGAGATTGAAAACTTAAACAAGAAATAAAAGCAATGATTTATCCACTTGAACATTAATTGAGTAATGTTGATTAACATCAAATATAAAACAATTAGGTTTTTCTTCCACAAAAATATTTGCAATCAAATAAAAATGAAATTCTAAACTTTAACAAAGATATGATGAAAGAGACAGAGTTTCTTCTGTCTTGCGACAAATTTATTAGCTTCAAAGATACTTCAACTGATGTTGAAATTGAAAGTGATGTTTCTTTCTCTAAAGGCGGGTTGAACATCCATTATTTTCTGAGGTGGTAAAAGAAAAGCTTATGAAATTTTTTCTATTTTGTTGTTCGAAAGAGGAAGAAAGAAAAATCGACCATTTAAATATGGGGAAAGCAAAAGAGAGGAGATTCAAGGAAATTGGGAAAGAAAAACAGTAAAATTTGAGGAAGTCAGAGAGATTGAGTCGGGAAAGATGGGCAAAAACTTGAGTTCATCTCATTTATGTTCTTTCTTGTAGGAAGATCTCTATTAGAATATTTTTTTTAAATGAAGGTGATGAATATGAAGACAAGGTGATGGGGATGATGGTGGTGGTCGTCTTGGTCAGCGAAGATGATGATAATGATGGTGGTTGTAGTGTCGGAGCAAGCGGAGATATTGGTCTATGAAGGTGGTTGCGGTGATGGACGTGATTATGGGTTAAGAAAGAAGATGGGTTTGAGTTAGAAATTGAAAAAAAAACGCATCTTTTTCTTGATTCATATGTACAATTCGCACACTTCAAACCAGGGACGTATCTACATATGGCCAGGAGGGGCCATGGCCCACTGACCTTTAATATTTATACCACAACAAGTATTTGAAGGAGTTAAAATTGCCCGTGAAAATATATTAGCCCCTTATTCCAACCCAATGCAAACTTAGACCTAAGCCCAATCCTATCCACCTAGTCCTTTGTGTTCCTTTTTTTTAACGGTGATTCCACAAATCAAACAAACACTCGTCCATTACAAAGAAGATAAAGGACTAAATAAGCAAATAACAACAAACAAATTACGTACTTCTAGGTACCAACTCCTCAGAAGCCAAATTATGAGGGACCGAATTAGCATTTCGGTCAGAAAGGGCACAGACACACGTCTTTATCTAATCAGCACAGCAGATGGTAATCTCGTTGCTTAGTCGCCACGGGGGGTCAAGATAGTCGTCCGATAAAAGGGTAACCATCACCCTCAAATCTCCTTCAATATGAGTATCGTATAAATCAGAATGTATCACCATTTCCAACCGTAGCCTAAAGGCTTTCATCTCGTTGTGGAGAGCCAAAATGAGGGTAAATCGTTTCGATCTTGAATCAATCACTGCTCCATTGTTATTTCACATAACTGTTGTCGCTAAAGCTCCCTCTTGACGATATGCACCATCAACATTTATCTTGAAACAACCTTGTGATGGTGGTCTGCAGTGGGTTACCTGTAGATTAACAAAACAATGAGCAGACAGTAAGAGATTGGGGTTTCTTTAAGTCCCATTTTTGTCAGCCACCAGAGACGATTCAGATCTGAGCTACAATATCGGAAGTGGAACTCGTTTCGGTTTTTCCACCATATCCATAACAGATAAGTGTATTTATACCATACTCCATTAGCTACATATCCTTTATTAAGAATATCTTGTAAATTAGCCACTGAATCTGAACCTAACTGCATCAAATCATGATCATTAGTTAGGGTTATAAAATTTTTGAACAAAGAATTGCACAAAACAAATGATTATGAGTTTCGACTTCCTGGATGTGACATAGTTTGCATTCCTGATCGAGTTGAGGTAATCGTCTTCCTTTATATGATAGAGTCGCTAACCCTTCGTGAAGTAGTTTCCAGATAAATAACTGTATCTTGGGATCCATCTGATTTTTGTTCCATAATTTTGTCCAAGGGAATTTGGTAAGATGATCCTTAAGTACTACCCTTTCTTTGACCATAGAATAGTAAGATTTTGACAAGAATATTTCATTCTCTGTCTCACACCATATCAATATGCCTCGGTTTTGCTGACGAGGAATAAATATATTGTTGGTGGCCACAATGGTATCTTGATCAAAATATTCTTGTAGTATCTCATGTTTCCATTGATTAGTAGTAGTATCTATCAGATCAGAAACCCATTTTATGGTAGCAGGTAAAGGTCGAATTAATGTATGAGTTAGCAAATCAGGTAGCCAAGGGTCTACAATGGAGACCTCAGTACCACACCCAATTTTCCATATAATATGATCTTTTAAGACATCCCTGACTTGTAAAATGGAGTTCCAGAAAGAGGAATGTCTAGGTTTGCTATTGGTAGTCAAAAAGTCAACATTATTAAGATATTTTGCATTTAAAATCTTCACCCACATTGCATCTTGATTGGAAGATCTCCACATCATTTTTGGCAAGAAGGATTCATTAACCTCCTTGAGGGATCTAATTCCGAAACTTCCATATTTGTTTGGACTACAAATAATGTCACATTTGATGAAGTGCATTTGTGGTTCTATATATCGTGTCTCCACCAAAAACTCATTTTTTCTCTTTCTAATTTATTGATAATGGTTAGGGACCTTCTGATAACTGAATGGATAAGTACAATATGATCCGAGTACTGACTTGATAAGTACTTGTTCTGCCAGCTTGGGAAGTCAACCCTTGTTTCCACCCTGCCAAAGCTTTTTAAAATTTATCCAAAAGCCAGGTATATATCTCTATTCTATTACCTGGTTTAAGTAGAAGAGAGCCCAAGTACATAGCCTGATCTAACATTCTTGGTGCTTGTAACAGGGAGATATATTAATTTTGCATAGTTGAAGGAACTCCTGAGCCAAAGAAGATAGATGATTTATCAAAGTTTACTGCCTGACCAGAAAAGTCAGCATATTCAACCATGAGGAGTAAAATTGCATTTAAATTAGATTGATTAGCCTCTCCACATAAGATTAGATCATCTATAAAGAGAAGATGAGTGATGGGGGGCTATGATTATTTAATTTGTATCACACTTACTCTCATAGTGATGAATAAGTAGAGATAGGAATTGGGAAGTTAAGCTAAACAAGTAGGGTGACAAAGGACACTCTTGCCTGAGACCCTTTGAGGTTGTAAAAGCCCCATGAAGACCCCCATTAATCTGTACATTAAACTGGACAGTAGTAACACAACAAATAATGAGATGTAGGACAGGGCCAGATAACCCAGTGGCCCGAAGAACATGGGTCAGGAAGGACCAATTGACCCTATCATAGGCCTTGGTCATGTCCATTTTAAGTGAGAAACCACTTTTATTAGCTTTAGATCCATGCATAGAATGTATAAGTTCATGAGTGACCACTACATTATCTAGAATCTGTCGATTAGGGACAAATGCACTTTGGGTCCACATAATATTTTCTTCTAGGAAAGGTCTGATACGGTTTGCAACTAATTTAGTGATGAAGTTCTAAATAGAGTTGCATAAGGTTATCGGGCGAAAATCTGAGGCCATACATAGAATAGTAGTGGAGTTGAAAGAAGGATCGATAGAACCTGATCGGAATGCTGCCTGTATAAATTGAGCCCATTTAGACCTAGCTCGTTATTCAAGTTTGGATCTTTCCAACTCTTCTAAATACAATATTTCTTCTTGGTAGTTACTTTCAAAGGTTGAGATGTCATCAGTATCTACAAGCGATTGGACATGCAATAGTCTCTGTTTCAGAAGTTTTAATCTATTTTTAATCAAGTTTGTGTTCCTTAATCTTATAACATAATTATATTTAAGTGGTAATTTTTAGTGGAACTGCTATATAAATTTCTCAAACTAATATATGACTAGAATAGTTCGACCCCTCTCTAACAAAAAATTCTGGTTTCTTCCCTGCTTGAGACTTAATTAGGAGTTGAGGTTTTCCGTCCACGTGAAGGTGTTTATCAGTTGCATCTTGATGGTGTTGATTACTAGTCATTGCCCATCCCCAAAAGGCCCCAAAGGTTATAATTAGGGTGGATCCCCTCAAACAGAGGTTCCACCCTACTATTTTTTTTGTTTTATTTTAAAAAATTGTTTTGAATTTTGTTTTTTTAGATTTTGTCTGGTCTTTTTGTTTATCTTTCTAAACACTTCTATCTCGAGAACTAGATCAATATAAATTTAAAAACTGGTAATTTATAAATGAAAAATATAATTAAAATTCCACACACGCACATCTCAAACGTATAAACACAAATTAAATTTAAGTTTAGAACCCCTCATTTAAGAAACCAATTGAAGAATTGAAGAGCTCTTAAAAATTTTCAAGCTTCCAATTTGATTGAGAGCCTAGCTCTTGGGAGTTAAACAAAAAAGTACATTTTTATGTGTCTCAATACAAGATATACATTTCCCTGTACAAAACTGTAAATGACAATGGAGGATACTGAGGTGGCATGACCATCCGGAATGCATAATAATCCATGCATGCCTAATCATATCATGATTATCCTCATACATCCATAACTCATCTTTTGTATTTCACCAAAAAGAAAAATAAATACTACTCATCTTTTACATAAAGAACATAAGATGTCATTTTGAGCCTTTCATTCTTTGCAGACAAACTTTGACAGTTTTTGGACGGCAAGTTGGAGTTTGTAATAGCATATAGACTGTTACCATATTTACGGTAGAATTAATAATTACATAGCTGGGGCCCAGGGGGCGTCCCGACCTTGGTGGAGTGGATTGGTGCCCACCCACATGGCCACATCAAGGAATTAGTTAGTATGTGATATCTGAAACGCCGCCAACATCGTGAACATTTAGAACATTTTAACAACAACAAAAATGAACATTTACGATACAAAGCGTATTTGGACATTGATGCATGTTCATATAAAATGTACGCGATATTTATCGAGATTATTCAAGACATTTTAATACATTCAAAGACATTTTAAGATATTGACAAAATGTTTGTTGGACATTTCAAGACAATGACTCATAGACGAAATGTATAGTAGACGTTGTGTCTGTAAGACTGTAACATCATAATTTGTAAGTTTTCTGTTCCGTATTTTCATTGAATTTTTTTGGTTCTTTTCTTTAGGAAATATCATAATTTAAAAAATATAATATGTGAGAATATATTTGTTTGCTTTTGTCAAAAGTATAGAGAAAATTTTGTTTACTTTTTCTTGTTTTCTTATTGAAATTATTTGAATTTCCTATTCCACGTCTCTTTTTCTCTTTCAATTTTTGAAATAAATAAGTCAAGTATGCAATTTCAATGCAAAAAATATCTTTATAAGCTCAAATTTGTGTGTAACTAAAGAATGTTAATATAGAGACATCAAAATAAAACCTACCTAATTCCCATGTTTGTGTTGAATTGTTCAGCGTGTACCTCGATCCCTTGACCTCTAGGTGGAAGATTATACCTCTATATTTGTAGGGAAATACTCAAATGACCTTCCTTTTGAAGTTTCCATCCATTAACCACCCATTAATCCAATAATACCCTTCTCTACTTTATTTCGTTCTTTGGTCTATCACAACTCCTTTCTTTCTCTTTCTTTATCGTCGTTACCTTTCTTCCAGGACTTTTCTCGTGAACATGAAAAGATAAATCATAAATAAAAGAGATAAACATAAAAACAAACATATTTACTGGGAATGGAGGTCCATCAAAGAAAGAAGAAGACAAAAAGTGATATGGATGAAGAACCTATACAGGGAAAGAAAGAAGACGGATATAGAATGAGAAAATAAAATAGAGTGTATTTGTGAAATATTCAGAAAGATAACATTCAATGGACGGTAAAAATATGAAATTTTTTAAAAATGAGTCACCAGGGTATTTCCTAAAAACAGGAGGCATGTAGGAAACAAATCATAAAATGGAGTACTATATGAAAACTAACCTAAAAATTAGGGACAAATAGAAAACAATTTTGTATTATACTGTAACCCATGAGATATTTTAATCCAATCACAACTAGTTTTACTCCCTCCATTTTGTATTCTTTTAGACTAAAATTAATTTTTTTTTCAAGTGACGTGGAACACGAATGATTAGTAAGATTGTTACAAGTTGCTACCTCTAATGCCAATACCTTGTTAAGTTTGTACTTCTTCTTCATAAGATTTGGTTGAAATGTCTTTGTCAATAAAATCTACTTTGTCTACATGAGATAATCAGTGTTTGGTGTCATTGTTTAAGAAAAAAACATAATACTACCAAGCTAAGGCAGATTTATTTCTTCCTAAGGTGATCCCGGTGATGATTTTTATGATTATTGTCTTGATGTGCATGAAGTGTCATCCGAACACGATCCTTTCATATATAAACCACATCTAGTGAACAAGTCTACTTGACTATATTGGATCCCTTAGAAGAAAGAACTAAACAACCATAAAACAAAAGAAAAAAAAACCTAAAACACACACGAGCATTCAGATTACTAAAAGAAAAGAAAAAGGAAAAAATTTAAAGTGGGTGAGAATTGAAAGAGAAATCAGATTTTGTCCTCAAAAGTAAACAAAATAAAATAAGAGTACTGTACGGTGAAAAAGAGTAAATTTGATATGAACCGTCTAAATTCATTGAGATCTGTGGTATATCTCTTGGCCCCATGTTTTTAGATAAATACCACCACTACCACGATTGGGCACGTACTGACAACACCCACCATCCTTCCTACCTGACTCCCCACTCGTCACGTGATCCAATTTCGATATTAAAAGTTTAAAACTGGCTCCCTCACGTGATCTTCAAATCTTAGGGCTCTTTGTGACATGTCTCCTAAAATTTAGCGGGCCATTCAATTCATCCATCCAAAGTTTGTAAGCCGCCTGTCCAAACATCCACCATCCTTCACTTTCCTTGCTTCATTTATTTTCGATTTGAGTTTTTTCTCAAATTTTTTTTTTTTTTGTAATTGTTCAGCGTGTCTCAAACCCTTGACTTTTAGGATGGAAGACTATACCTCTTACCACTCTGACGAAGAGTTGTTGATAGTTTTTTCTCAACTTTCACACAACTCCCAAATCATTTTTGTGTTTTAATATGACTGTTATATGTAGTTCAAAAATGACATCAGAAAGATTAAAAACCTTCCATTTTTCAATAAAAAACATAAATATATTTGATTATATTTATCATTAAATATAGTGTTCAAACGTTTTTAAATATAGAAGTTCTTGAAAATTTATTTATCATTGATTATAGATTGATTTCAAACGTTTTTAAATATAGAAGTCTCTATAAGCACCAGTTTTTAATGTGGGTGACGTTCACCTTTGTCTGCTTCTTCCGTCTTCTTCTTCAAAAACAAAAGGAATCCTAATTAATTTTTCTTCCAAAACAAAAAACACTATCGGGCTCACAAAATTACACCCTTAACTCAATATATAACTCATAAGGAACAAGCTAAATAATATATATAGGGACAGTCCTAACTAGAAGTATTTGAACCAAATAGTTTCTCTACAATATGTGTAGTTATGAATCTTCAAATGTGGGATTTTTAGTGTTCCTCTATCAAACTTTATAGGGACAGTCCTAACTCACAGAGAACCGACAATTATCAGTATGAAGAGAAGAATCAAGATACCACCACTTTCTGACAAACTGAAAACGCATTCCAATTTGACGAAGATACCATGTAGCCAGTCCTCTAAACTTCCATTTTGGACAAGCTCGTGACAGAGAAGGTTCGGTGAAGATTCACGACAATTGGAATAACCTACAAGTTTGACAAGATTACGGTGATGAAGCCGGCTCAACATTTGGACTTCAACTGAAGACTCCTTGTCACCTTGTTGTCCTAAATTTGTAAGCTTCTTAATGGCAACAGCTGTACCATCAGCCAGTGCGCCCTTGAAAACTTTGCTCGATCCACCCTCGCCAAGCACACTTGACGTTCCGAAGTTATTCGTTGCTTCTTTCAGCTCTCTATATGAGAAAAATCAGGTACTGGCAGGGTTGGCAAAGGACCCTCTCCCCCTACAGCATCTACATCTGTTATCCGTGCCTTTACTGCAAAATGAACTCGAAAGTTGTAGTCTCAGTCAACAGAATAAACACAAGGATTCCCTAGATAACATTTTTGTTCCCTACTTCACTAATTGATCTAAATATTTTTCGTAAAATGATCGACTTTACTCGTGTCGAGTACTAATGGAACACATACATCCTCACTCCACAAAGCCACACGGCCCACATTAAATGTTTGGAAACTAAATGCACGAAAAAGTATACATTGTTCTATTTGTCACGAATCACATTACAACCGTCACTACACCAACAACGTTAGTTGGTTTAATCCTCCAGCAGAACAGATTAGACCAACTAGCTGACTCGAATATGGATCTCATTCAGCTTTTACAAGTTTAAACTAACTACCAAAGAAGCTTCTTTACCAGTTTGAGCACATACCTGGTTCATCATTCTTCTTATAATGTTGGGTCTCAATTAGCAGCCTGTTTCTGTCCATTAGGTCACGGATTACCTGATCCGTGACCAGGAAGACTCGGACGGACTGGACCAGTCCGTCCGAGTCGTTCCAGCAGCCATTAACTACTTCTAGGGCAGATGGTTTGGGCATCAAATATTCAAAGAAAATGCTCTAAATATGTTTAAAATTGTAGAGTATAACATTATAAACATGTTACAAGATACTATTCACATCCCCAATCAATCAAACAACAAATTAATCCAAAAAAGTCATAAAAGTTAGGGTTTTTGAACCAACCTTGATGGAGCAAATGTGGTTGATTTCTATTTTGTCTGCACCAAATGATGGATGATTCTAACACTTAGAGAGTGAAAAGACTGATTGAAAGCAAAATTTGAGAGAGATTCGTGTGATTATGAGCGATTTTTGTGAAGTAGAAGTTCGGTTCTGAAAGCTTAGAGAGAGAATGTTTGAAATTTCCAATTTGGTTCAGATTTTGTAAGAGATGGATGGAGTGGTTAGGGTTACTTCCACTTTGACCGGTGCCTACATAGTTAGACGGTGCTAACAGAGAAAGGAGCAATTGGGCCTGGTGCTAATAAAGATGGATGCTAACAGCTTTTTGGCCTGGTGCCTTTAGAGTCACCCGGTGTACGCATACCCATGTCATGTGTGCATACAATCTAGGTTCAACAAAAAAAAAATGTATGCATGTATAGTACATGGATGGTGGGTTTTAATTCTGACAAATCAGTGGGGCCACGGGAACCGATTCTCTTTTTACCCGCCAGAAAAGTCAGACGACGTGTAAATTACCCCATGTTCTTTCCCGCCAAAAAAGCAAAAGTTAACGGTTAAGGACAACTGTTGGTTGACACGTGTAGAAAAGAATAAGCACGTGGCGTTAAAATATGAGGGAATGGATGAAAGGCCCAAAATCGGGCCCAAAATAAGAGCCCGGTCCAAATTCGGCCAAAAATGTAAACCCAGTCCAAATTGTCAGCCACCCACGAGAAATTACCGTGACCCCCTCGATTTTCCATCAAATTTACGGAAACTGCCATCCAGAAATTTACGGAATTGCCACTCTGAAAAATCACGGGATTCTCCACTCCGCATTTTACTTTCTCTCTCTACTGTTTTACTTTCTCTCTCTAATTCTCTTTCCAGATTTATTTCTCTTTATT
>BEHA01001414.1:260712-287462 GCA_002897215.1 Eschscholzia californica subsp. californica | reverse complement strand
GAGGTAAGATTGAGAGAGAACAAGAGGGAGAGAGTCAGTTAAAGATTGAGGGAACGAGAGTAAGGGAGCCCGTGGGTAAGAATTCCATTTTACCACCTTCTTGGTGGTAAAATATTTAGAGTCATTTTCCCACCTTTTTTGGCCACAAAAAATCGTTTTCTTACACTTTTGGCCCAATCAAACACTGAAAAATTGACTTTCTCAAGAAAACAACTTTCTCAACCCTATTTTCTCACCAATCAAACGGACCCTAAAGTTCAAATTGAATTTTCCATTTAGTAAGAATTATTTTTATTAAATAAAAAAAGAGCGGATGAAATCAAATAGTAACCATCGGATCTTGATGAATGAAATGGGTAGGTATTTGTGTTCAACAACTTAAATTTCTCTTACCAGTACAATTGCTGAATTTGGTGTTTCTCTCTCTCTCTCTCTATTGTACTCGCTATGTTTCCCACTCTCTCTCCCCATCATCTCTTTCTCTCTCTTCTGTAATTCACGCCTTCAGTGATCTACCGGATCGGAAAACAGAAAGAGAGAGTGAGAGAGAGAGAGCAATTCTACAGACAACCGATTCCTCAATCACAGAAGAACAAGAAGAAAAGAGAGAGAGAGAGAGAAGACATGAAGGTTTCTGTTAAAACCTTGAAGGGGTCTCACTTTGAGATCGAAGTAAAACCTGAAGACACGGTACTCTCCTTCTCTCTCTCTCTCTATACATGATCTTTGTTATATCTCTATAGATAACTGAATCTTGATCGTTTGAAGTTACTACTGATGATAATTGTGTCTTATTTTGCCCTATTGCAATTTCATTTTACTTCGTTTTTCTCTTCCGTGTTTGGTAAATTAGGTATTTGCTTACCTGATTAGAGTTCGAATTATAGAGAATACTCTTGATTTATGCTTTTATCATGTTAAAATTAGGTTTTCTTTTGGAAATTAGGTGAATTATGGTGTAAGACTCGTAAGTTAATGGTTTCAGCTGGTGATATGTATATTGATTTAGGATTTTGAGATTGTGCTATAAGAACTTGAGCTCTTACTGGGCGTTTTGGCTGGATTAGGGTTCTTGTTCAGTTATTAAACTCATGCTTAATGTGCATTTTACTAATTATACTTGTCTTAAGTAGAAGTGTTTAATTAGTACTATTATTGTGAAGTATGTACGCTGGAGTAAAATGTGCATTATTTTACATAAATCTTACTTTATCAGTAATTGGTTGGGGTTGTTCATGTATATGTCTCGCTTGTAATGAGAGAGCTTTGCTTGAAATCCTTTTGCTGGAATTTTATTATGTGTGCGGTAATAAAGTTGCATTCTTCTAATATTAAGACACTCTTTTAAGAATTGGAACGTTTAATACTTGCCTACTTGGTTTCAGTGAGATGGTTGAGATGCTTATCACTCGGAATTAATTCTTATTAAGTAATTATTGGCACTTCGTAGGATTTGTCTTCGTAAGTTAGATTGATTCTTTTTTTTTTTGGTATTTGGGGAGTTGTTAATCAAATAACGTTTCCAAAGTTGTATTTGTATTTTTATGAACTTAAAGTATAGGGGGTAAGCTCTGTGCTTTTAGTTAACAGTTAATCTTATATGCTAGTAATGGACATTGTAATTTTGTGAATTGATTGCTCCTATGACATTCTTCGAAGTTTTTAAAAGTAGAAATTAGTATTTTGGGAGTTGCGTGGGTGGTATATCATATACATATTTAAGTCCACTCTGGACGGATGGATTCTAAAGTGAGGTTTTGGTGAAAAGAATACTATGTACTAATTGAGTCGACATGCAACATGGTTACGGCTTATGAAGAACCATCTGAAGCTGATTCTCTTTACGATATTAAAGATTAAAGAAGATTGTGGATTTGTAATTTAAGAGTGGCTCTATTATGTAATTTTATAGATGGTACAATGGTAGTTGGTATTCTTAAAATCATATTCTCAATCCCGGTTTACCTTTTATACCTTAAACTATGAACGTATTCACCCCGACACCTAATGACTAACTTCTTCTTCATGTTAAACTTGTTACTCCTGACATATTAAAGAATTTGAAAAAAAATCTAGAGTACTCCTGATATGAATGTTTTTCCTTTTGTTTCCTACAATTCATATTGCAGATTAGACACACCGAAAGAAATAACATGCATATGTATGCCTGATTTTCTCTCTTCATACATCACTTCTTGCTGTCTCTAACAGTAGTGGTTTCTCGTTTGTTATATTGTTTAGGTTGCTGATGTGAAGATAAACATAGAAAATGTTAAAGGTTCAGATGTTTATCCTGCTGCTCAGCAGATGCTTATTCATCAGGGGAAAGTTCTAAAGGATGAGACGACAGTGGATGAAAATAATGTTTCCGAGAATAGTTTTATTGTCATTATGTTGACCAAGGTAAGTTTAATACACATCTCTTTTCATATGATGCTTCTTATGTGCTGTGGCTACTTTTACTAGTTTTCATTATATAGCTTCACACAGTGACAACTGTTGCAATAGATTACCCTGCTGTTTGTTAGCTGTAAATTATGGATTATAGGCACGCTATTCATATAGAGAAAATTGAGTCTGTCTGGAATGGTTTCTCGACGCCTACATTCATGATTAGTTGGTAACATATGATATTAATTGCTATGCTGAAATATTTGAATGATCTATTTTCATTGAAGAGTGTAGCTGTAACTACGTATTGAAAACCACTCATTGTGACCTAGCCCCTAGGTCTTGGGAAGGTACATTATGTGATAAAAGAGAACATGTCTTTTCTCATGGATTGCTGTCATTTGGAGAGTACAAGGGTAGTTTTGTGTTGAGTTAGAATGGGTAGGAGCAGTTTTAGTAAATATAGTTTGGAAAGGAACTTCTATGTTAATAGACTCTTGAAGCATTAGATTTGGGGTAGCACTGGCTGCTTTGAAAGCAAGGACAGCCTTTATACCCTGTATTGGTCGTTATTGGTCAGATTAGTTTTAAAGCTTTAATTAACATTTCAAATGCTTAAACTATTTGTTAGATTGGAGAAGAATTTTTGTTTTTTCCTTTTTGTTACTTATCTGCCTCTTATTACATCTTTACTGCATATTGATTGTTAACCAATAATATGATATTCCATGTATCCTTTACGTGGTCAAATGGTCTTGGGAAAGACTCCGTCAAGTGAAGCTTCATCCAACACATCTTCAGCTGCTACTTCTGTGAGTTTTAGATTATGTTTATACTGTAATTTCTTAATTTCTAGAATCGTTCATTTCTTTTTTGTATGTACTCGTAACTTGTAAGTAGTCAGTAATGGGCTTAACGTAAAGATGTGTTTGGAATTTTACGGAAGGTTCTGAACACGACTGCGCCATCGCGCGTACATGTACTGTTCATCTAGAGTTCCAGTCTCCTGACACATCAAACTGGGTATCAATCTCAGAGACTTCTAATTGGTTTATATCGGCATGAATGTCACGTAGTAGGGCTCCCTGATCACAGCCCATGCAAATAACAATTCCCAGGGTGGGGATCAAATTTGTTTTAAATGTATTATATCCAAAATTTGTAACTGACATATACTTCAAATGAGTAGACAGCATCTTTGGCATGCTTCACTGATCTATTTTCATCCCTTTAATCTTGTAATCCTCATCTGATCTCTACTAAATGATTTATCATCTTAATTATACTGGTATTTTTTGCAATTAATTTGAAAGAATTGCCCCTTTTTGTAGGGCCTGCCTGCGAGCTCGTCACTACCTACTTCAGTTTCTGCACCAACAACGACTCCAGCTCCAGCACCCTTGGCTCCGTGAGTAGCTTTTGACATCATTTTTTTTTTAGCATAGTTTATGTCAATATGTTCTATTCCTGTACATCATTGATCGAGGAGTGGGACGTTCCGTGAAAGGTAAATTTGTTTGCTTTTATTAGGTGGATAATGAAGGCCGAAATAAGCCGATCTATTACAATCTGGGGCATCTTTGATCTAAAGTCTTGTCTGTTCTCTTTCTTTCATTCGATCTTTCCTACGTTTGCAGACATTACTATTAAATGGTGAAGATGTTTGTCTTCGGAGAACCCTTCCTCTCATTAGGAAGCCTAATTGTATAGTTTCAACAGTAAACCTTGACGTGAGGAATCGTTCTTGCAATGGATTAAGATCACGTAGTTGCATATTCTGATAACATGATTGTTAATTTTTTTTGTTTGTTTATCTCGTAGAGCAACTGATTTTCCTGCACCAGCTCCAGCTTCAACTATTGCTGCTCTGTGAGTTGTTTCCAAATCTAAATTTTAACTACTATGGTTTATTTGACTAGCAAGGAATATAATTTAGTGGTGTATCAGTTTATTGACTCTTTGATGTAATATATTGATTAACATACATCATCTTTGTTTTGTGAAGTGGCAATGAGGCGGATGTCTATGGTCAAGCAGCATCTAATCTGGTAGCTGGAAATAATTTTGAGGAAGCTATTCAGCAGATTCTTGATATGGGCGGAGGTACTTGGGATAGGGAAACTGTAATCCGTGCTCTACGTGCTGCTTACAACAACCCAGAGAGAGCTGTTGATTATCTGTATTCAGTATGTTAACTCTCTCTCTCTCTCTCTCTCTCTCTCTCTCTCTCTCTCTCTAAACTCTTCAATTTCCATGGAAATTGGAGTTAAAGTACGCTGCTTTGTGTGGCTGGGTTTCTCAATTTGGCTAAGCTTCTTGCAGGGAATAGAATAAGTATATTTACTTGTGCTGTTTAATGTGCCTTACTTCTATCTGATACATGATCATTTTTGTCGGATAAAAGTATCTTAGTTATTTTATGTTGACTCTTTTTCGATGATTGTCATGTATATTTATTCATCTTACCGTACACATATCAGGGTATTCCTGAACAAGCAGAAGTTCCACCTACAGTTCAACCTGCTATAAGCCCACCAGCTGCAAACCAACCTGCTCAGGCTCCACAACCTGCTCAGACAACTCCTGCAAGTGGACCGAATGCAAATCCGTTAGATCTCTTTCCTCAAGTATGTGCTCAAAATTATTCAAATTTAATTTCTTAATCGTAGATTAGATTATGATGATACATTTCTTCTGTTAATAGGGACTTCCTAGAGTGGGTTCTAACACTGCTGGAGCAGGCAGCTTAGAGTTTCTCAGGAACAGTCAACAGGTACCTACCTCAAAATACTACATCTAATGCTTACCCCTTTGGACTTTGGAGTTTTTCTCTTCTAACCGGCAAACTGGGATTTATCTTCTTTTCAAATCCAGTTTCAAACTTTGCGAGCTATGGTGCAGGCGAATCCACAAATTTTACAGGTTTTAGTTTTACCTTCTACCTTTGATTCTCTTGTGACTTTTGTCAATGTCTTGTGTTTCTCGTATTAATCTTACTGTTAACAGCCTATGCTTCAAGAGCTTGGGAAGCAAAACCCAAACCTAATGAGGCTCATTCAAGAACGTCAAACTGACTTCCTTCGCCTGATCAATGAACCTGTCGAAGGAGAGGAAGGGTGCGAGATTTGTGTTCCATATTGTTTGCTTGTTGCTTTTATATTACTCGAGATTAGTAATGATGTTCTTCATCAATTCATCTGACCTATGATGTAAATACCAGGAACATATTAGGGCAGTTGGGCTCAGCAGCGCCACAGACTGTGTCAGTCACAGCTGAGGAACGGGAAGCAATTGAACGTGTAAGCTTCTATACACTTCCCAATTTTACATTCTGATAGCAGTGAAACATTTGTTCCGCTCAGTGTAATATCTTGATTATTCTTAGGGCTTCTAGCTATCTCATATCTCTGAATCTTGCGAGAGGGTGGGCAGCCTGCTCATATCTCTCTTTCTCTCTATCTGATAAAAAACAAAAAAGATGAGAGAGGGAGAGAGATTAGAAAACAACATAAGGGCAAACCTTAAAGAGAAAAATATGACTTGATGGCCCACTTCAGTTAGGGTGCCAAAAGCCAAATAAAACGAAAACTAAACAAAACCAAATCATCTGCCAAATTATGTGGTATAATCTTAACTTAATGCCATTTTATGACAATGTTATTTCATTGTTGTGATTGAGATTGTTCACATGAATCAGTCAGAGAAACATGTCTCTGATTTGACCCGTTTAGGCTTAATAGCAAAGACGAGTTTATGTTTTTATTGTTTTGTAGCTGGAGGCAATGGGATTTGACAGAGCATTAGTACTGGAAGTGTTCTTTGCCTGCAACAAGAATGAGGAACTAGCAGCAAACTATCTTCTAGACCACATGGAGGAATTTGAAGAATGATATAAGAAGAATAAAAACTGTTCTCTCTTTTTTAAATGAACAGAACTTCAATCTCTTCAAAGTTTGTAGCGCTTTAACATCCACCACGAACTACATGAAACACTACCACTGGATGTTTGATGCTCATCTCCTCCTACCCTCGTGTTCTGTTGTTAAAAATAGTTCCATATAATACTTGTTATACACACGGTTGATGTTTCAGATTAACACGTTGAAGACTTTCATATCAAATATATTTGAATTTGCAGGATTTGTTCCATTTGGTAGTCTATTGGGTGGTTTCAGTAACAATTCAATATGACAATGGATCTTATCATGTGACCATAACTACCGTATGACCATAACGTTGTTTTTAATATTTACATGTGGTTAGTGGATTCGACATGGGCGGTACAAAGAAAAAGTTTACCTTAATGTGGCATGATGGCATATTGGCATGAGAAAAAGGTGTCATTTTTTTAATGTCTTTAATTTGTGCTCTAAAGGTGTGATAAGTATTAACATTAGTCCCACATTGTTTGTTAGGGCAATCTTGCCTCACAAGTCATTGAAATCATCATTTTGCTCCCCTTTTGTTTGCAGAATTGGCTCAAGAAGGAATAAAAATAGAAGATCCTTTGCCAAAATGTAGTATGAAATTAGAGAAACACACAAAGAAACACAAAGCTAAGAATAACCATTGACCCAAACATACCTAAACTATTTTTCTCTCTACCTCTCTTGAATAGGGTTCTCCATTGGATGAATTCAAGGTTTGGATGCAAATCACATAAATAAGCTTCTAATTTTCAAAAAATTCAAAAAATTAAAATCGTACATCCTCACTTTCTGAAATTCTTTTTTTTCTTTATTTACTCGTGTGATCGATCATTGATCCATCGTCAACTCAACTTCGGAAACATATAAGGTGTTTTAATGACGAAAAAGGCAAGCTTTTAATTGTTTTTTACTTCTAGTTGAAAACATGAAGTTTACAGAGTTTAAAAATCATAAAAATGTTCATGTTGGGGTTTTTATGCTCTGCTTGCATTATAGTGGTTCAGTTGCATTAGCAATGTTCTCATAACTAGTCTTCTAGGTTATGTTTGATCACAATTTTGGGAAGAAGAAAATGTTTCTCAAAGAAGATTTTCTGATGAAGGAGTTGGGGTGACAGTTTTCTTGGGAAAATGGGTCTAACAAGAGAAAAAGATTTCCCACTTCAGAATTAACAAGCACATGGAAAACCAAAATTTAGAGAATAATTTTATATTTCCTTAAAAATACTTGGACAACTTGTTAATATCTTTTTCTTTTATTTTGGTGTAATTGACTGTAGTTGTGCTGTATGGTTATACAACTAGATATCGACTGCAACTCCTGTTACCGGAAACAAAGAAGAATTCTTCTCCACATGCACGGTAAATACAATTTTTATTATTTATCTATGTGTTTGTGGTGTCTGTTGTAGTAGGAGTAACTGAGATTTTTGCGGACAGTGGGCAAGGGAACACACCACGACTAACATAGAAGTCACAACCATATTAGGTGTAGTGGTTGGACACTCACTCCGTAATCCGGAGGTCACAAGTTTGATTCACATTTATAGTGGAAATAAATCAATGTTGATTTATAGTCGTAATTCGGAGGTTACAATTATTTTTCTACTTTTACGTTTTTTTTTTCTTTTTTTTTTTTTTGGAAGTCGACTACGATCAACGTATGTCGTTACATCTGACATGGATACATCAAAGATGTGATACGCTCAATAACTGCCCACTCAAACTGAAACAAGACCGAGCCTATAGCCCAACAAGATAATGGCCTAAAGCCCAACTACATTATTTACACCCTAATAATCCCAAATTAAATACCAAAGATTCCACCTTCTCTGGGATTCGAACCTGAGACCTCCAGGGATTTCTGGAGTTTATGTCAACATCTTGGAACCACTTGGGCTGCCAACCGTTGACTACTTTTACGTTTTTAATTCTAAGTCACCCATTTATCTATCTTTAACTATCATAATAAGAAAATGATAGTAATTACATTTTAAAGTGTCATTTTTACCGCTTCCATAACAATTTCATCGTTTCAGTAAACTTCTTATAACAACTTCTTTTCATAATAATAACACTTATTAAAAAACGATTTAAATTAGGGTTATTTCCCTAATGGCCCCCTACTTTGTGACCTGCTTCCCGCCTGGTCCCCTACTTTACGAAAAATACCCATATGGCCCCCTTCTGTTATAACACCGTCACTCTCTCTCCTCCATCATGTTTTCTCTCTCTGCCAACTCACGCCACATCATCTGTTACGCCACCTCATCACCATCTCCGGCAGAGGTCGCCGGCCGGCCAAATTTCCGGCCGGCGACCTTCAAACTAAAAAAAAAAAAAATTTTTTTTTTTTCTCTCTTCCTCTCTCTCTCTAAAATTACTCCGGCGAAGGGAGACCTTCGCCGGAGTGGTCTGTTCTTCAATGAACAAACCAAGGTCTGTTCTTCAAGAACAGATCTCGGTCTGTTCTTCAAGAACAGACCTGGTCTGTTCATCAAAGAACAGACCTGGTCTGTTCATCAAAGAACAGACCGAGGTCTGTTCATTGAAGAACAGATCTCGGTCTGTTCGTGAAGAACAGTCCCGGGTCTGTTCTTCACTGAACAGACCTTGGTCTGTTCTTTGATGAACAGACCTTGGTCTGTTCTTTGATGAACAGACCAGGTCTGTTCTTTGATGAACAGACCGAGATCTGTTCTTTGAAGAACAGACCGAGATCTGTTCTTCAAGAACAGACCTTGGTCTGTTCATCAAAGAACAGACCACTCCGGCGAAGGTCTCCCTTCGCCGGAGTAATTTTAGAGAGAGAGAGGAAGAGAGAGAAGAAATTTTTTTTTTTTTTTTTTTTTTAGTTTGAAGGTCGCCGGCCGGAAATTTGGCCGGCCGGCGACTTCTGCCGGAGATGGTGATGAGGTGGCGTAACAGATGATGTGGCGTGAATTGGCAGAGAGAGAAAACATGATGGAGGAGAGAGAGTGACGGTGTTATAACGGAAGGGGGTCATATGGGTATTTTTCGTAAAGTAGGGGGCCAGGCGGGAAGCTGGTCACAAAGTAGGGGGCCATTAGGGAAATAACCCTTTAAATTATTTCACTTTGATTAAGAGATAACTCATAATTAACTTTATGTTTGCTTAATAGATCTCGAGTCACATTTGATAGAGAAGAAAGAAGGCAGGGTAAGCCTATGTGGAAGAATTAGTCCTAGAGGTGTTGCGATTAAGGTACGGAAGAAGATGAATCGCTGTGTTGAAATCTTGGAGATTTGAGAGTTTAACAATGACAATGATAGTGATACCGACAAACAACACTTGACGATGGCATAAGCTTGTAATTATTGGTTGTGGTTAGCTAATTATTAATTATGAATACTTGTGATAAACACAACGACTGCAACTTATGACTATTACATATATAAAGTTTATATTTTAAGGGGATTTTTGTAATGATGAAGTTTCATGTTGCTGATAGACAACTACAAATTTAATATTTTTTGATCTTATAAATGATCGTTGACAAGTCTGAACTAAAGACATATATTCCTTTGTAATAGTATGAAGTTATTCTCTAGTTTTAACTTTTGCTAGTTTGAATCATTTGAGAAGGGGTAAAGTTGAGAAGCCCTTGTAGCCTTAGAGCATCTCCAATGCAATACGCAATCTTAGAAGCTCTGAGTGCCACATATGATTTTTGGAGTTTTTTCTTAAAAACTCTCTCCAATGCAACACTCTATTTGGATCTCTAAGATGACGTGTCGAGGGTGGAATAGAGATTTTTAGAGTGTCCTCTTGAGATATCTCTAATTGTCAAACTCATCAATATTTAATTTTCAACCAATAGAAATCGAGTTTTCTAACTAACTAAATTATTTATTTACAAAAATAACTACACCACCTAAGTAAATAAGGTAAGTCTAGAGTTTTGCATTGGAGACAAAAAATAACTGAGGATCTCTATATTCGCCGCCACTAGAACTTGACATATAGGATGAATAGGGATTTTTTTTAGTTTTGCATTGGAAACCCTCTTAGGGCATCTATTGATTCAAGATCTTGATATATGTATATATTGACCTGTCAATTCCGAACCAACATCAAATTCGCTCGTTCTCATGTTACCCAACTCCTCAATCTTCAACACTGTGACCGTTCGTGTGAGTTTTTTTTTTAAAAATCTTATTCGTATCTCAACTTACCATTGAAAACCTAACCGACCTAGTATCTTCAACAATACCAGTCTCGTGAACTTGTGATTGTCTACAGGTTGAAGTTGTGAACAAGGAAGTAATGTGATTTGTTTATTAGTTTGTCCTAGTTCAGAGGCAATATCAAGTTTGATATTTGCTGCTTCAAGATGTGGAGAGTTTACAGAATTTCACGAGACACGTGAGATTTTCGCTTGTCCATATGGGAAAGTATGCCCTGTCTGTGCTGTTAAGGAACAAATGCGGAGTCGAGCAAAGGTAGAATCTTTTGATGCTTTACTTGAATAATAGCAGAGAATCAAAGTCTAAGAAAATTTCATAGAAAAACCAAACTAAATTAGTGATTGTTTTGTAATTCAGATCTGACTCATCTGAATGGTCTGAACCATCCGACTCAAATTGATTTCAGAATTGTTTTATTTTGTTTGACTCGTCCATCGAACTCGTATGAATGGTCTAAAGCAGGCTAGTTTTAGGTCTATTTGCGACTGACACAAAATAAGTTTGAATTGAGAATCTATCATTTGTATTAACCTAATACGATCATAATATGTCAACAACTAATAGTTCAGTTAGTAGGGCAGTTGGAGGTGGAATCCATGGTTATTGAATTTGAGTTATTAAAGATAGAAATAAAGTAAGTTAGCTGGGCTATAGACCCCTTTTGTAAGTTAGTTGGGCTTTAGACTATCGACGTCCATTTCCAGAAAAAATTAAAAAAAGTATGATCATTATGTTCAGATTACAGACGAACCTGATTTAGACAAAAAAAAAACACCACCTTTCTCTTTTTGTTGAAAAATGATGGATATTAAACCAAATTAAATTGGAATCAATTGCTTTTAGTTGAAGATAATGGTGGAAGATGAAACAAAAGGAGTTTTATGTTTTTATTATGCACTAAATTAAAATATTTAAGTCATAGTATTATTATTAGTAGTTACTTATGTTATGGTATTTAGAAAGTCAAGAGTTTTTTGCATTTACTTAGAAGTAATTTAGTATTAACTTGGGCATCTATAAATACCCAACTTTGTAGTTTGTTTCAAGTAAGAAGTGAGAAAGAAAGTTAATAGAGTAAAGAGTTTTAACCATCTCCTTCTTTTCTTGTCTAAGTTTATTTCCAACAAAGTGGTATCCGAGCAAGGTTAAAAAAAAAATTGAGTGAGAAAAAAATTGAGAAGAAAAAAATTTGTGAGAAAAAGTTGTGTGAGAGATGGCAAGCAATAGTAACAATATGGTTACACTAATTCCTCGTTTCAATGGAGAGGATTATGATTATTGGAGCAACAATTTAAAAGTGTTGCTTAAATCGATGGATTTATGGAGTTTTGTTGAGGAAGGTTTCACCAGTCCTGAAAATGAAGCGGCTCTAACGATAGTCCAAAAAACCGTGTTGAATGAAAACAAGAAAAAAGATAACAAAGCATTGTTTCATATTTATCAAGCAATTGAGAAGTCAGTCTATGAAAGAATTGCTAAAGCTGAAATTTTAAAGCAAGCATGGGAGATTATTCAAATTGCATACAAAGGTGAGGAAAAGGTAAAAAAGGTACGTCTCTAAACATTGAGATCGAAATTTGAAAAATTGGAAATGAAGGAAAATGAAAATGTTTCTGATTATTTTACAAGAGTAAACTATGTTGTTAATCAAATGACATCTAATGGAGGTGGCTATTGAAGAATCAAGAGACCTCTCTTCACTTTCTTTTGAAGATTTACAAGGAACTCTAAAAGCACATGAATTTATAATTAACCAAAGAATTCCTAGTCTTCCCGATGAAGCTCTAAAAACCCAAATTACAAATATGGGAGACCGTGGTTCTTACCGCGGTCGTGGTAAAAATTTTCGAGGAAGAGGTTTTCGTGGTAGAGGAAGAAGTAATTTTTACTCAAATAACTTTGATACTAAAGAGGTTACTGAAAATCAGTACTATAATGGAGGTAGAGGTCGTGGTTATCAAAGAAAAAGAGGTAGAGGATATTTTGAATGTTATAATTGTCATAAACCTGGTCGTACTGCTAAAGAATGTCGGTGTAAACAAGATAACTATGATGAATCTGGTTTTATGCATGAAAATAATAATGATGCAAATGAAAAAGATCCAAATGAAAAAGATCCAAATGAAACTTTGTTACTTGCATGTTATCATGATACTGATGTAACTGATAATGTTTGGTATTTAGACAGTGGAGCTAGCAAGCATATGACAGGTAATCGAAATTTATTCTCAAAATTAATTGAGTCAGACAGTGGACAGGTGAAAATTGGAGATGCCAGAACCTATAAAATAAGAGGTATTGGTGAAATTTCTTTTCAGACAAAATCTGGCAATATTGAAAAAATGTCAGAAGTTTATTATGTACATGGCTTGAAAAATAATTTGCTTAGTATTGGTCATTTGTTAAGGAAATGATATGATATTCTTGTTTGTTATCAAGAAAATATCAACTTGTTGCAAAAATTGGAGTAACACCAAATAATATGTTTCCTCTTGAACTCCAAATTGCTAACAAGTCTTTTTTTTCAGCTGTTCATAACAGTGGAATTTGTAAGTTGTGGCATGATAGGTATGGACACCTGAACTATGGAAGTTTGAAATTGCTAAAAGTGAAGCATATGGTTGATGGGTTGCCTTCCATTTATGAAACAAAAGAAGTTTGTGAGGAATGCCAACTCGGTAAGCAACGTAGAGAACCATTTCCGAAAAAAAATTCTTGGAGAGCAAAGAGGCCATTGGAATTGGTACATTCAGATTTATGTGGTCCATTTCCTGAGTCAAATGGAGGTAACAAATATTTTATCACTTTTGTCGATGATTTTTCAAGAAAAGTTTGGGTGTATTTGATGAAAGAAAAATCTGAATCGTTGCAAGCTTTTAAAGAATTTAAAGCGGAGGTAGAAAATTTTTCTGGTTTATAACTTAAAATTTTAAGAACTGATAGGAGACGTGAGTATCTTCCTATTGAAACATATTGCAAATAATTTGGTATAAGGCATGAGTTGACTGTACGATACACACCACAACAAAATGGTGTGAGTGAAAGGAAAAATCGTACAATCGTTGAAATGGTAAGATGTATGCTTAAGAAAAAACATTTGCAACAAGATTTATGGGCTGAAGCAGTTTCTTGTGCAGTTTATTTGATTAACAGGTCTCCTACTAAAAGCTTGAGAAATTGCACACCTCATGAAGCATGGTATGGGGTTAAGCCGAATGTGGGTCATTTGAGAACTTTTGGTTGTGTTGCTTATGCACACATTCCAGATGCACTAAGAAAAAAATTGGATGATAAATCAGAAAAATGTATTTTTGTAGGCTATATTGAGAGGAGCAAAGCCTATAAATTGTCCAATCCAGAAACAAACAATATAGTGATTAGTCGAGATGTTCGATTTGATGAAAGTGGTACTTTTGAATCAAAAAGTGAGGGTCCTAATTGGTCTTTAATTGAAGATGAGAATGGTAGTGAAATCCCTTCATCTTCTAATATTCAATCAAATGATGATTCGTCTCAAAGTAAACCCCCAAGGAAGACAAGGAGCTTGAGGGAAATTTATGACTCAACTAACCCTATTGATCCAGATAAGGCTATAATTTTTGCTTTCTTTGCAGGTGAAGATCCAATTTCCTATGATGAAGCATCTAAAGAAGAAAAGTGGCAAATAGCCATGGACAAAGAAATAAAATCAATTGAACAAAATGAAACATGGGAGCTTACTGATTTGCCTCCAAACAAGAATTTAATTGGTGCAAAACGGATCTATAAGACAAAGATGAATCTGGATGGCTCTATCCACAAGTACAAGGCTAGGCTTGTAACAAAAAGTTATAAACAAAAAAAAGGAGGAGATTGTACTAAGGTCAAGTATGGCATGACAAATTATCAATTGACAGATGTGTTCGCAAAACCTATAAGTGGAGAAGCTTTCAAGAGAAAGGTTGCAAGTATGGGTGTTGGAAGAAAATTTGGTTTAGGGGAGGCATTGATGGATATTAAACCAAATTAAATTGGAATCAATTGCTTTTAGTTGAAGATAATGGTGGAAGATGAAATAAAAGGAGTTTTATGTTTTTATTATGCACTAAATTAAAATATTTAAGTCATAGTATTATTATTAGTAGTTACTTATGTTATGGTATTTAGAAAGTCAAGAGTTTTTTGCATTTACTTAGAAGTAATTTAGTATTAACTTGGGCATCTATAAATACCCAACTTTATAGTTTGTTTCAAGTAAGAAGTGAGAAAGAAAGTTAATAGAGTAAAGAGTTTTAGCCATCTTCTTCTTCTCTTGTCTAAGTTTATTTCCAACAAAAAAAAACACCACATTAGTAAGAGGTTCAATCTGAAATTTAAGATGATTGTATTGATATTAGTTTCTTATTTTTAGAGATAGTTCAAAAGCTTTCAACTAGACAGCCTAATCTAGAGAACAGAATGAAGGTGCTAAAGAGATAAAACATCAAAATGTACTGTATGAACAAAAAATACAGAATCTAACCTTCATATTGCCAACTTATCTGTTTGAAATATAACAAATTGACAGAACATATTCAGTATATCCACTTCATGATTTTTTTCTATGTAACAATTTATATAGCTTGGGAAGAAAACTCTACTACTGTGAACTTTGACATAAAAGAAACTAGGAATTCAAACGAGAGTAACCCGAGCTAAATACTCTCATAAACCAAGAATCTATTGCTTGAATCCCTACTGCACAAGAATGGAAAATTGTGAGAGGCAGTTTCACAAAGGATTGTGGCGGTTTCAAATTGTTGGAGGCGGTTTGTGTTCATAGGCGGTTTTCAATTGGTTTCCAATTTGAGAGGCAGTTTCTAATTTTGGTTTCAAATTGGGGTCGGCTCAATTGGGTCGGTTTTAAAAGTTCCCTATTATGGTCGGTGGACAAAAGCTATATATAGGGGGTTTAGTATTGGATCAACAATACAAACAACAACAACTCTTTTTTAGAGAGAGCTAAAGAGAGAGAGCAAGTGAGTGAGAAATTTTTGTTCATAGTTTTGAGCGGTGTTTAATTTCTTGATCGTCGAAGATTTAGTATAGAAGGTTAATTCTATACGGTACCATCTTGGGACGAACTTGCGGGTTGTGTTAGTCGTCTTCATCTATCCTTCAATAAAGATATCTTGTTCGCCCGAGGACGTAGGCTTTAAAGCCGAACCTCGTTAATTCTGTTCGCATATTTAATTTTGGCATAGCTTTTCGATTAATTTTCATAATCAGATCAATTTCTAGGATAGGTTTGATAGCTTCCGCGACTTTTAGTTCTATCAATTGGTATCAAGAGCCTTGTTGAGATTGAACGAGAGAAGATGGGATCGAGAAGTGGTACGGTCAAATCAGGAAAATATGAGATAGAGAAGTTCAATGGGAAAAACGATTTTTCTTATTGGCGGATGCAGATGAAGAATCTGTTAATCTCGCAGAAATTACACAAGACGTTGACGGGAAAGAAACCAGGAGATCTGTCAGATGAGGACTGAGAGGAGTTAGATCTCGAAGCACGGGCTACCATTATGTTGTGTCTTGAGAGGGACGTGGTGTTCCTAGTAGACGGAGAAACAACGGCGGCGAGTATGTGGTTAAAGCTAGAAAGCAATTTCATGACGAAAACTTTAACGAATCGGGTCTACTTAAAATCCAAATTATTCACATGTAGAATGGAAGAGGGTTCTTCTATTCAGGAATATGTGAATAAGTTTGACAGGATTATCTCAGATTTGAAGGATATTGATGTTAAGGTTGAGGATGAGGACCAAACCCTCATATTGTTACTTTCATTACCTAAATCCTATGAGAACCTTGTTCAAACTTTGATGCTTGTTGGTGATAGTCTAACCATGGAAGAGACGAGAAATTCGCTATTAGCGGATGACCTTCGTAAGGTTGCTACTAGCAGTATGGCGTCGGGTGGAGTAGACAAGGAACAAGCCCAAGGGTTGTTTGTAACAAGGGGGAGGAGTAATGAAAGGGGAAAGGGAAAGGGCGGAAAATCTAGATCCAAATCTAGAGGCTCTTTCAAGAAAACGTGTTTTAGTTGTGGTGAGCTTGGCCACTTTAAAGCGGCTTGTCCAAAGAGAAAGTTGAAGCAAAAGAACGAAGGCTACAAGGGGAAACAAGAGATGCAAGAAGCGGGATATGTGTCAGAAGACCCTGACGAATGTTTCTCGGTGACAGAGGTGTCTGAGAAGATCTCCGATAAGTGGATGCTTGATTCAGGGGCGTCACACCATATGTGTCCAAATAGGGAGTGGTTTACTACCTATAGGAGTATAGATGGTGGTACAGTTATACTGGGTGATGATAGTATATGTAAAACTGTGGGACTCGAAACAATACGGATCAAGATGCACGATGAAGTGGTGAGAACATTGACGGACGTAAGACACATACCCGATTTGCGGAAAAATCTAATTTCCCTTGGTGTGTTGGAGCGGAACGACTGTAAGATAATTATAGAGAATGGCTCCATAAAAGTCGTTAAGGGTTCTTTGGTGGTAATGAGAGGTACTCGTTACGGTAATTTATACAAACTTTTGGGGACAACAATTACGGGAGATGTAGCAGTAGGAATCAGTGGAAGGGATCCAACGGCTAGTACGAGGCTTTGGCATATGCGCCTTGGGCATATGTCAGAAAAGGGTCTATCTTTGATGTGCGGGAAAGGCTTGTTGAAGGACATGAAGAAGCCTTGCATGGAGTTTTGTGAGCATTGTGTGTTCGGGAAGGCACACAGGGTGACGTTCTCTACAAGCAAGCACAGAAGCAAAGAGGTGTTAGACTACGTACACAGTGATGTCTGGGGACCGGCAAAGTGACCTTCCAAGGGTGGTTCCAGGTACTTTATTACATTCGTTGATGATCATTCGAGATTTGTGTGGCTTTATTTTCTGAAGCATAAGAATGAGGCATTCAACACGTTCCTGGTGTGGAAAGCAATGGTTGAGAACAAAACTGGTCGAAAGTTGAAGACGTTAAGGTCGGATAATGGGACCGAGTACACGGATGGGGCATTCAAGGAGTTTTGTAATCAAGAAGGCATTGTGAGGCACTGGATAGTAGTAAACACACCTCAACAGAATGGAGTCGCAGAGAGATTGAACCGTACACTACTTGAGAAGGCTAGATGTATGCGCTCCAATTCGGGATTAGGCGTAGAATGGTGGGCGGAATCTGTTGCTACAGCTTGTTATATTGTGAACAGGTCTCCACATTCTTCTTTAGATGGCAGCATACCTTACGAGGTGTGGTCAGGTGAATATGCAGATTACGGGAGACTTAAGGTTTTCGGTTGTACGACCTATTACCATGTTAAAGGTAACAAACTTGACAATAGAGCAAAGAACGCAATTTTCTTAGGATATGCTATAGGAGTCAAGGGTTATCGGCTATGGTGTACGGAAGACAAGAAGTTTGTAATCAGCAGAGATGTGGTGTTTGATGAGTCATCTATTGTAGCTATGACGAAAGCTACGGTGCCTAGTTGTGGTGATGTTGGGTCTACTAAAGCTCAAGTAGTGGAAGTAGAAGCCGAAGACCAACGGGTTTCTAGGAATCATGATCAGGTGGAGCATCAAGATAATACTCAGGATGAGGAAATTGATGAACCCGATCATGAGGAGGTTCAAGGGGAAGGTACACAAGTTTTACAACAACAACAGCAGGATGTTTCGGTACACACTAGAAGAAACGGTTATATAAGCCAGTACAGAGGTTAGGGTCAGACAAACCTCTTAGGCATTACGGGCAGGCAAATGTGGTTGAGTATGCACTCTCGGTGGAAGACGACGAGCCGGTCACCTTCAAACAAGCTATTACCGCGGCGGAAAGAGAGAGTTGGTTGGTTGCTATGCAAGAAGAGATGGAGTCTCTTCACAAGAACAAGACATGGGAGGTTGTCCCATTGCCCGAAGGGAAGTCTGTTATTGGTTGTAAATGGGTGTACAAGAAGAAAGAGGATTCTTCCGAGATCAAGGGTACAAGGTATAAGGCAAGACTAGTGGCCAAGGGTTATGCACAGAAAGAAGGGGTCGACTACAATGAGATTTTCTCACCAGTCGTGAAACATACTTCTATTCGGGTGCTATTGAGTATTGTTGCTCATAGTGATCTTGAGCTGGAACAACTCGATGTTAAAACCGCCTTCTTGCACGGTGATTTGGAAGAAGAAATTTATATGGCTCAACCTGAGGGATACAAGGTTGAGGGCAAAGAACATCAAGTATGTCGTTTGAGGAAGTCTCTTTACGGATTGAAACAATCCCCTCGCCAATGGTACAAACGATTTGATTTTTTCATATTAAAGCATGGTTTTCGCAGAAGTGACTATGATTGTTGTGTATACATCAAGAAGCTTCGCGAAGGTGACTTTATTTATCTCCTTTTGTATGTGGATGACATGCTTATTGCTTCTCAAAGCATGGTGGAGATAGATAAGTTGAAATCTCAACTCAGTCAAGAGTTTGAGATGGAAGACATGGGCGCTGCAAAGAAGATACTGGGAATGGAGATTAAGAGAGAGCGGTCAAGTAAGAAACTGTACTTGAGTCAGAAAGGTTACATCGAACGAGTAGTTTCTCGGTTCGGGATGCAGAATGCGAAGGCGGTGTCAACACCTTTGGCACCACACTTCAGGCTCTCGGGAAAACAATCTCCCACTACTACGGTGGAGAAGGATCATATGGATCGTGTACCGTATGCTAGTGCAGTTGGCAGTTTGATGTACGCTATGGTGTGTACTCGTCCAGATATTTCACAAGCGGTCAATGTGGTTAGTAGGTTTATGGCAAACCCGGGGAAGACACATTGGGAAGTTGTGAAGTGGGTCTTGAGGTACTTGAAGGGTACCGTTGATACGGGTTTGTGCTTTGGTGGAGACACATGTCAGGTAAGCGGTTATGTTGACTCAGATTATGCTGGCGATCTAGATATTAGATGATTAACTACTGGTTATGTATTTAGGGTACATGGTGCTCCAGTTAGTTGGCGATCGATGTTACAATCTACAGTTCCGTTATCTACTACGGAGGCCGAGTATATGGCTATGGCCGAGGGTGTGAAGGAAGCATTGTGGTTGTGGGGTCTTCTGGATGATCTAGGGATTAAGCAGGAGTGCGTAGATGTATGGTGTGATAGTCAAAGTGCAATCCACTTGGCGAAGAATCAGGTTCATCATGCTCGTACTAAGCATATCGATGTCAGGTATCACTTTGTACGAGATGTCATAGAGGAAGGTGATGTTTCTCTCATGAAGGTACACACAGATGAGAATCCCGCAGACATGTTGACTAAAGTGGTGACATGTAGCAAGTTTCAGCATTGCCTAGAATTGCTACAAATCGGCTTGTGTTAAGTTGCCCGAAATGGCGTAATGGCGACAAGGTAATCTTTATGTGAAGGGTTAGTAGAACAACGGTAGGCTTGATCCTGTAAAAGGGTACGTAGGCAGCCATGGTCATATGGCGCAGTCGGATGAAGCTACAAGAAACAGATATATCTTACAAGGAGTATCCTGGTGTTCGTCCACAATTTGAAGTGTATCAAATTGTGTACGAGGTGGAGAATTGTGAGAGGCGGTTTCACAAAGGATTGTGGCGGGTTTTAATTGTTGGAGGCGGTTTGTGTTCATAGGCGGTTTTCAATTGGTTTCCAATTTGAGAGGCAGTTTCTAATTTTGGTTTCAAATTGGGGTCGGCTCAATTGGGTCGGTTTTAAAAGTTCCCTATAATGGTCGGTGGACAAAAGCTATATATAGGGGGTTTAGTATTGGATCAACAATACAAACACCAACAACTCTTCTTTAGAGAGAGCTAAAGAGAGAGATCAAGTGAGAGAGAAATTTTTGTTCATAGTTTTGAGCGGTGTTTAATTTCTCGGTCGTCGAAGATTTAGTATAGAAGATTAATTCTATAGGTACTGTGAGAGGCAGTTTCAAAACAGGAGAGGCGGTTTAAAAATAGGTATAGGCGGTTTCCTCCAATTGGCATCAATTGGCGGTTTGTCAAAAATAGGCAGTTTCCTCTCAATTGGCATCAATTGGTGAGGGTCGGTTCCACCGACTCCAATTTTTGGGAAACCTTTTGGATATATATATGGGGTTTGAGAACCTATTGAAATCATCAACAACAAACACAACTCTTCTTTAGAGAGAGCTAGAGAGAGAGCAAGTAAGAGAGATTTTTTGTTCATAGTATTGAGCGGTGTTAAATTTCTCGGTCGTCGAAGATTTAGTATAGAAGTTTAATTTCTATACGGTACCATCTTGAGACGAACTTGCGGGTTGTGTGAGTCGTCTTCATCTATCCTTCAATAAAGATTTCTTGTTCGCCCGAGGACGTAGGCTTTCAAGCCGAACCTCGTTAAATTCTGTTCGCATATTTGATTTTGACTTAGTTTTTCGATTAATCTTCATAATCGGATCAATTTCTAGGATAGGTTCGATAGCTTCCGTGTCCTTTAGTTACAACAATTGGTACCAGAGCCTTGTTGAGATTGAACGAAGAGAAGATGGGATCTAGAAGTGGTACGGTCAAATCAGGGAAATATGAGATAGAGAAGTTTAATGGGAAAAACGATTTTTCTTATTGGCGGATGCAGATGAAGAATCTGCTAATCTCGCAGAAATTACACAAGACGTTGACGGGAAAGAAACCAGGAGATATGTCAGATGAGGATTGGGAGGAGTTAGATCTCGAAGCACGGGCTACCATTATGTTGTGTCTTGAGAGGGACGTGGCATTCCTAGTAGACGAAGAAACAACGGCGGCGAGTGTGTGGTTAAAGCTAGAAAGCAACTTCATGACGAAAACTTTAACGAATCGGGTCTACTTAAAATCCAAATTATTCACATGTAGAATGGAAGAGGGTTCTTTTATTCAGGAATATGTGAATAGGTTTGACAGGATTATCTCAGATTTGAAGGATATTGATGTTAAGGTTGAGGACCAAGCCCTCATATTGTTACTTTCATTGCCTAAATGCTATGAGAACCTTGTTCAAACTTTGATGCTTGTTGGTGACAGTCTAAGCATGGAAGAGACGAGAAATTCGCTATTAGCGGATGACCTTCGTAAGGTTGCTACTAGCAGTAGGCGTCCAGTGGAGTAGACAAGGAACAAGCTTAAGGGTTGTTTGTAACGGGGGGAGGAGTAATGAAAGGGGAAAGGGAAAGGGCGGGAAATCTAGATCCAAATCTAGAGGCTCTTTCAAGAAAACGTGCTTGAGTTGTGGTGAGCTTGGCCACTTTAAAGCGGCTTGTCCAAAGAGAAAGTTGAAGCAAAAGAACGAAGGCTACAAGGAGAAACAAGAGATGCAAGAGGCAGGCTATGTGTCAGAAGAGGCGGACAAATGTTTCTCGGTGACAGAGGTGTCTGAGAAGATCTTCGATAAGTGGATGCTTGATTCAGGGGCGTCACACCATATGTGCCCAAATAGGGAGTGGTTTACTACCTATAGGAGTATAGATGGTGGTAAAGTTATACTGGGTGATGATAATATATGTAAAACTGTGGGACTCGGAACAATACGGATCAAGATGCACGATGAAGTGGTGAGAACATTGACGGACGTAAGACACATACCCGATTTGCGGAAAAATCTAATTTCCCTTGGTGTGTTGGAGCGGAACGACTGTAAGATAATTATAGAGAATGGCTCCATAAAAGTCGTTAAGGGTTCTTTGGTGGTAATGAGAGGTACTCGTTACGGTAATTTATACAAACTTTTGGGGACAACAATTACGGGAGATGTAGCAGTAGGAATCAGTGGAAGGGATCCAACGGCTAGTACGAGGCTTTGGCATATGCGCCTTGGGCATATGTCAGAAAAGGGTCTATCTTTGATGTGCGGGAAAGGCTTGTTGAAGGACATGAAGAAGCCTTGCATGGAGTTTTGTGAGCATTGTGTGTTCGGGAAGGCACACAGGGTGACGTTCTCTACAAGCAAGCACAGAAGCAAAGAGGTGTTAGACTACGTACGCACCGATGTCTGGGGACCGACAAAGTGACCTTCCAAGGGTGGTTCCAGGTACTTTATTACATTCGTTGATGATCATTCGAGATTTGTGTGGCTTTATTTTCTGAAGCATAAGAATGAGGCATTCAACATGTTCCTGGTGTGGAAAGCAATGGCTGAGAACAAAACTGGTCGAAAGTTCAAGACGTTAAGGTCGGATAATGGGACCGAGTACACGGATGGGGCATTCAAGGAGTTTTGTAATCAAGAAGGCATTGTGAGGCACTGGACAGTAGTAAACACACCTCAACAGAATGGAGTCGCAGAGAGATTGAACCGTACACTACTTGAGAAGGCTAGATGTATGCGCTCCAATTCGGGATTAGGCGTAGAATGGTGGGCGGAATCTGTTGCTACAGCTTGTTATATTGTGAACAGGTCTCCACATTCTTCTTTAGATGGCGGCATACCTTACGAGGTGTGGTCAGGTGAACATGCAGATTACGGGAGACTTAAGATTTTCGGTTGTACGGCCTATTACCATGTTAAAGGTAACAAACTTGACAATCGAGCAAAGAAGGCAATTTTCTTAGGATATGCTACAGGAGTCAGACAAACCTCTTAGGCATTACGGGCACACTAGGCCGAAACGGTTATATAAGCCAGTACAGAGGTTAGGGTCAGACAAACCTCTTAGGCATTACGGGCAGGCAAATGTGGTTGAGTATACACTCTCGGTGGAAGACGACGAGCTGGTCACCTTCAAACAAGCTATTACCGCGGCGGAAAGAGAGAGTTGGTTGGTTGCTATGCAAGAAGAGATGGAGTCTCTTCACAAGAACAAGACATGGGAGGTTGTCCCATTGCCCGAAGGGAAGTCTGTTATTGGTTGTAAATGGGTGTACAAGAAGAAAGAGGATTCTTCCGAGATCAAGGGTACAAGGTGACTTTATTTATCTTCTTTTGTATGTGGATGACATGCTTATTGCTTCTCGAAGCATGGTGGAGATAGATAAGTTGAAATCTCAACTCAGTCAAGAGTTTGAGATGAAAGACATGGGCGCTGCAAAGAAGATACTGGGAATGGAGATTAAGAGAGATCGGTCAAGTAAGAAACTGTACTTGAAACAGAAAGGTTACATCGAACGAGTAGTTTCTCGATTCGGGATGCAGAATGCGAAGGCGGTGTCAACACCTTTGGCACCACACTTCAGGCTCTCGGGAAAACAATCTCCCACTACTACGGTGGAGAAGGATCATATGGATCGTGTACCGTATGCTAGTGCAGTTGGCAGTTTGATGTACGCTATGGTGTGTACTCGTCCGGATATTTCACAAGCGGTCAGTGTGGTTAGTAGGTTTATGGCAAACCCGGGGAAGACACATTGGGAAGCTGTGAAGTGGGTCTTGAGGTACTTGAAGGGTACCGTTGATACGGGTTTGTGCTTTGGTGGAGACACATGTCAGGTAAGCGGTTATGTTGACTCGGATTATGCTAACGATCTAGATAGAAGACGATCAACTACTGGTTATGTATTTAGGGTACATGGTGCTCCAGTTAGTTGGCGATCGATGTTACAATCTACAGTTGCGTTATCCACTACGGAGGCCGAGTACATGGCTATGGCCGAGGGTGTGAAGGAAGCATTGTGGTTGTGGGGTCTTCTGGATGATCTAGGGATTAAGCAGGAGTGCGTGGATGTATGGTGTGATAGTCAAAGTGCAATCCACTTGGCGAAGAATCAGGTTCATCATGCTCGTACTAAGCATATCGATGTCAGGTATCACTTTGTACGAGATGTCATAGAGGAAGGTGATGTTTCTCTCATGAAGGTACACACATATGAGAATCCCGCGGACATGTTGACTAAAGTGGTGACGTGTAGCAAGTTTCAGCATTGTCTGGAATTGCTGCAAATCGGCTCGTGTTAAGTTGCCCGAAAGGGCGTAATGGCGACAAGATAATCTTTATGTGAAGGGTTGGTAGAACTACGGTAGGCTTGATCCTGTAAAAGGGTACGTAGGCAGTCATGGTCATATGGCGCAGTCGGATGAAGTTACAAGAAGCAGATATATCTTACAAGGAGTATCCTGGTGTTCGTCCAAAATTTGAAGTATATCAAATTGTGTACGAGGTAGAGAATTGTGAGAGGCAGTTTCAAAACAGGAGAGGCGGTTTAAAAATAGGTATAGGCGGTTTCCTCCAATTGGCATCAATTGGCGGTTTGTCAAAAATAGGCAGTTTCCTCTCAATTGGCATCAATTGGTGAGGGTCAGTTCCACCGACTCCAATTTTTGGGAAACCTTTTGGATATATATGGGGTTTGAGAACCTATTGAAATCATCAACAACAAACACAACTCTTCTTTAGAGAGAGCTAGAGAGAGAGCTAGAGAGAGAGCTAGAGAGAGAGCTAGTAAGAGAGATTTTTGTTCATAGTTTTGAGCGGTGTTAAATTTCTGGGTCGTCGAAGATTTAGTATAGAAGGTTAATTTCTATACGGTACCATCTTGGGACGAACTTGCGGGTTTTGTGAGTCGTCTTCATCTATCCTTCAATAAAGATTTCTTGTTCGCCCGAGGACGTAGGCTTTCAAGCCGAACCTCGTTAAATTCTGTTCGCATATTTGATTTTGACTTAGTTTTTCGATTAATCTTCATAATCGGATCAATTTCTTGGATAGGTTCGATAGCTTCCGTGTCCTTTAGTTACAACAGGTACCATCTTGGGACGAACTTGCGGATTGTGTTAGTGCTAGTCCTCGAGCAAACAAACAAAACAAGACAATAAAGTAAACCTAGCTCACTTTCGGAGGACTCCCGGTTGCATTTAGCGTATGCAACAAGCCTTTAAACCCCTAGGTTACCCCTAGTGGACGAGTGTCGTCTCGTGAGGGTTTCCAGTGAATACACCCACAAAGTTCTACATTTCCAAAAGACATAAGAGTCCAACTATCGATGCAAATAAGGTGATGATCAACAAGTGAGAGACTTAAGTATGTCAAACATATGAATCAAACTAATAAACACAAAAGCATGCTAAGAGTCTCCTCACTAATAGTTTCATACTCAAGTGTGTCCCATCATCATGAGCATCATCCAAGTCTAAAGTAACAAGCCTTGTTTCCTATCATAGCACATTTCGCCTCGACTTTGGCCTCACGGTCATACGCTCTTAAACATGAAATCACTCAAAAAACGAGTTATAATGGTTTACTCTCATATGTGAGCATGGAATAAAGTAAACTCAACATATACAAAAATTAAATGAGGATATCAAGTTCTAAAACGAAATGATCTCTTAGGAATGGAAATAACCACTAACGGAATGGGGAAGCTCACTCACCCTTCTCACCCACTCTACCCTCTAACAATGCCTCCTAAAGGTAAACGGATACAAGTGATGGAATGGAAGATGATGAAATCCCGAGAATGTCGACGCCTTCAACGATAAAAGAACACTCAAACAACCTTTTTGCATTGAATACTTTATTTTCATAACACTTACACAAACACAAAATAACACATATAAACAAACTTTCTTCCTTTTTTCTTTTCTTTTTTTTTTCTTTCTTTTCTCTTGTTCTTTTTTTTTCTTTCTTTTTCACTTTTTCACCTTTTCTTTTATTTTTTTTGTTCACATATCCAAACACCAAAATAAAAATACAACTAGTATTCTCAATAAATCACCTTTACTTTCACATTTTGCTTTCACATTCTTTCTTCTTTATTTTTCATGCCTTCATTCTCGAGAGTAGTATGATGAATGGATGGTGGAGTATCCGTTTCCCTAAAGTTGACACCATTATCGGGTTTCATGGACTACAAGAGTAAGGTTTATTCGCTATCCTGATGTCACTCCTAGTGGCTAAGGAAGTTGAGCTCATGAGATCGTCTAAGCTCTTTTGAAAGTTGCGAAGTTGAGTAGCTCTTCATTCTACTCGGAGTTAGCGCGGAAGAGTACACTCAAAAGCAATGGAAAGGCTCAGATATCTCACATGGGTTTAAGTCTCCACTAATGACTATTTTAGGTCACTTAGAAGTGTTCCTTCTTCCTTAAGATGATACTCACATGATAAGACACCAACACCAAAGGACTTAACATTCATGAAAAGACCAAGAGCATGCATAAGATTTATCAAGAAAGAACCACATGCATCAACATACTCAAGAATACCACCAGAGTCATACCAAATCTACCCAAAAATTTTCAAATTTGGTCAATTTGTTGAACCCTCTTGTCTTTT
>BEHA01001414.1:154562-248909 GCA_002897215.1 Eschscholzia californica subsp. californica | reverse complement strand
GAACCGTCACTTCTACATAATATTGTGACGTTGAATTTAAAATAGATTATTCTTTACAGAACAATGACTTCTGGACAATCTGCCAACATAAGTGATCTGAACTCGAATTCCGATGACACTCCACCGATGGCAGACTCAACTCCTCTCCAACAAATATCTGAGGCTTTATGTGCATCCTTCGGACAATGCAACTTCTGTTGGTGTTAACCCCGTGCTTACAGGGCCAGACTATGCTAAATGGGCTCACAGTATGCATAATGCTCTTATCATCAAAAATAAGCAAGGTTTTATCGATGGGTCGCTCCCTAAACCGACGGATCCTGCGCAACTTCATGCATGGATCAGTTGGAAAGGAACTTCCTTTATACCCTGTATTGGTCGCTCCCTAAACCGACGGACTCTTGAAGCATTGGATTTGGGGTAGCACTGGCTGCTTTGAAAGCAAGGACATCCTTTATACCCTGTATTGGTCAGATTAGTTTTAAAGCCTTAATTAACATTTCAAATGCTTACACTATTTGTTAGATTGGAGGATAATTTTTGTTTTTTCCTCTTTGTTACTTATCTGCCTCTTATTACATCTTTACTGCATATTGATTGTTAACCAATAATATGATATTCCATGTATCCTTTACGTGGTCAAATGGTCTTGGAGTAAGGCTCCGTCAAGTGAAGCTTCATCCAACACATCTTCAGCTGCTACTTCTGTGAGTTTTGGATTATGTTTATACTGTAATTTCTTAATTTCTAGAATCATTCATTTTCTTTTTTGTATGTACTCATAACTTGTAAGTAGTCAGTAATGGGCTTAACGTAAAGATGTGTTTCGAGTTTTACGGAAGGTTCTGAACACGACTGCGCCATCGCGTGTACATGTACTGTTCATCTAGAGTTCCAGTCTCCTGACACATCAAACTGGTTATCAATCTCAGAGACTTCTAATTGGTTTATATCGGCATGAATGTCACGTAGTAGGGCTCCCTGATCACAGCCCATGCGAATAACAATTCCCAGGGTGGGGATTAAATTTGTTTTAAATATATTATATCTAAAATTTGTAACTGACATATACTTCAAATGAGTAGACCGCATCTTTGGCATGCTTCACTGATCTATTTTCATCCCTTTAATCTTGTAATCCTCATCTGATCTCTACTAAATGATTTATCATCTTAATTATACTGGTATTTTTTGCAATTAATTTGAAAGAATTGTCACTTTTTGTAGGGCCTGCCTGCGAGCTCGTCACTACCTACTTCAGTTTCTGCACCAACAACGACTTAAGCTCCAGCACCCTTGGCTCCGTGAGTAGCTTTTGACATCATTTATTTTAGCTTAGTTTATGTCAATATGTTCTATTCCTGTACATCATTGATCGAGGAGTGGGACGTTCCGTGAAAGGTAAATTTGTTTGCTTTTATTAGGTGGATAATGAAGGCCGAAATAAGCCGATCTATTACAATCTGGGGCATCTTTGATCTAAAGTCTTGTCTGTTCTCTTTCTTTCATTCGATCTGTCCTACGTTTAAAGACATTACTATTAAATGGTGAAGATGTTTGTCTTCGGGGAACCCTTCCTCTCATTAGGAAGCCTAATTGCATAGTTTCAACAGTAAACCTTGACGTGAGAAATCGTTCTTGCAATGGATTAAGATCACGTAGTTGCATATTCCGATAACATGATTGTTAATTTTTTTTGTTTGTTTATCTCGTAGAGCAACTGATTTTCCTGCACCAGCTCCAGCTTCAACTGTTGCTGCTCTGTGAGTTGTTTCCAAATCTAAATTTTGACTACTATAGTTTATTTGACTAGCAAGGAATATAATTTAGTGGTGTATGAAGAATGTTAGAGACCAAAAGGATGCCCTCACAAGTAGGGCAGCTGAGTTTATATAGAAGAATACATAGGGTTATGAGTTACAAGAATGCCCTTGATCAAGGGACAAAGACAAATAAGAACATACACATAATTAACACTAACATAATCACCATTAACACTTAACATCCCCCCTCAAGCCGAGCGTCGTGTGACAAGAGAGAGCTTGAACCTTAAGTCATTGAACCTTGAAGAGGAGAGTCCTTTTGTAAAGATGTCAGCCACTTGTTCACTACCAGGTAAGAACTTAACCACCAACTTCTTGGCTGCTACTTGTTCTCGAACAAAATGGAAGTCAATGGAAGCATGTCGAGTTTTGGAGTGTAGAATAGGGTTGACAGCAAGGTAGGTGGCACTTATGTTGTCACAGTGAACAATGGGAGGGGCTGTAATCTGAAAACCAAGTTCATGAAGCAAAATTTTCAACCAAATGACATCTGCACTTGTGTGAGCAACAACTCTATACTCTGCCTCAGCTGAAGATCGTGCCACTGTTGGTTGTGTTTTGGAAGACCATAGGATCAAATTTGGGCCAAGATACAAACAAGAACCAGAAGTAGATCTTCTGTCATCTGGATAGCCTGCCCAATTTGCATCCGAAAATCCTAAGATAGGCATTGATAGAGATTTTCGAATGCAAATACCTTCATTGATGGAGCCTTTGAGGTATCTTAATATTCTCTTTGCAGCAATTAGATGAATTGAAGAAGGAGAAGACATGAATTTGGACACTTGATTTACAGCATAGCAAATGTCTGGTCGTGTCATAGTAAGGTATTGCAATGCACCAACAAGACTTCTGAATGGATATGAATCTGATAAAAGCTCTCCATCAAGTTTTGATAGCTTCTTACCAGATATAACAGGTGTGGAGACTGGTTTGGAGTGTGACATACCAAACTTTTATAAGAGATCATTGATATACTTTGTTTGAGTGAGAGTAATTGATGTTGAATCTCTAGATGCCTCCATTCCTAAAAAGTATTTAAGATCCCCCATATCCGACATATCAAATTTTGATTTCAACCTCTGAATTAGTTGATGTAGCTCAAGAGAAGAGGAACCAATCACTATAATATCATCCACATAAAGTAATAAAATGGTTAACCCTAAAGATGAATTATGATAGAACATGGAAGGGTCTGAAATTGATTGATTAAAACCCAATTGAAGTAAGAAAGAACTGAATTTAGAGTGCCAGGCTCGAGGAGCCTCCTTAAGACCATACAGAGCTTTACTTAATTTGCAAACATGATTAGGAAATTTAGGATCAATAAAACCTTTGGGTTGATTCATAAAGATAGCTTCAGATAAATCGCCATTTAAGAAGGCATTCTTCACATCAAGTTGTCTAACAATCCAAGAACCAGAAATTGCAAGAGATAAAACAGCTCTAATGGTGGCTGGACACACCACAGGGCTAAATGTTTCGTCGTAGTCTATCCCATGTTGTTGGGAGTATCCTCTAGCTACCAAACGAGCCTTGTACCTTTCAATTTGACCATCAGCCCTTTGTTTCACCCTAAAAATCCATTTACAGTCAACAATGTTCATAGTAGAGTCTTTGGGAACAAGGGTCCATGTTTTATTTTTATGGAGAGCAGACATTTCTTCTTCCATTGCTTGTAGCCAATGTTTATACTTCGAAGCTTGAAGAAATGTAGTAGGTTCATCAAACTCCGAAGTATTGGCAGTCTTTGAAATAGAGTGAGAAACAGAGGTTAATAAGACTTTAGGTTTTCGAGTGCCATCCTTAGTTCTAGTAATCATAGGGTGAGTGGATGTCGTGGAAGATGTTTTAGAAGGAAGAGACGTTGATGGAGGGTGGAGGATAACTGGAGAAGATGATGTCTGGTTATTTGGAATTAAGTTAGGTGGAGAAGACGATGAGTGATTTAGGGCATTAGTGGTGGGCTCAGATAAAGCTGACTGGACTATAGCAGAGGGGTTGGTGTCCAAGTGGACGTCAGAGTGAGCAGAGTGGCTGTCGGGTTGAGGGGTAGGTGGAGAATGATTGGGTGAAGGAGAGTGATATTGACCTCCTAGCGGAACCGTTGGATTAGAAGAAGGGTGAATATCACCAAGGTGAGTGGAGCGCACGATTTGATGGGTAGGAGGACGAATAAAGCCAGGGACAGGTGGACCAGTTGGACCGGAGTCTCTGAGTGGGACTGACCAAGTCAGTGAGAGTGGAGGGAAATTAGGGTTTTTAAAAAGGGGAAAGTTCGAATTAGGGTTTTGAAAAGGGAGAAAATTCGAATTTGGAGAAGAAGAAGACAGCCGAAAGGGAAACTGGAATTCATCGAAAATTACATTTCTAGAGATATAAATTCGAGATGAATTGATGTCTAAACAACGATAACCTTTGTGATTGATGCTATAACCTAGAAAAACACAAGGTTTAGATTTGAAATCAAGTTTAGAAGATCGATAAGCTGTGAGGAGTGGAAAACAGAGACAACCAAATGATCTGAGAAAATTATAGTTCGGTTTCTTGTGAAACAATTTTTCAAATGGTGAGATACCTTTATGAACAGATGAGGGAAGTTGATTAATGGTGAAAATGGCTGTCTGAAAAGCATCTGGCCAAAATTTAAGAGGTGCAGAGGACTGATGAAGAAGACAGAGTGCTGTTTCAACTAAGTGGCATTTTTCGCTCTGCCACTCCATTCTGTTGGGGAGTTTGGGGACAAGTTCTGCGATGGATAATTCCATTTTGAGTAAGAAAATCAGAGAATTCATTGCTGATGTACTCTCCACCTCCATCAGTTTGAAAAATTTGAATAGACTTTGAGAATTGGTTTTCAACCATTTGTTTGAAATTTTTAAAGTGAGAGAATACTTCTGATTTGTGCTTAAGAAAGTAAATCCAAGTATACCTTGTGTAATCATCAACAAATAATAATACAAAACGATATCCTAGATTTGATAAAGTAGGAGATGGTCCCCAAAGATCAGAATGGATTAGCTCATTAGGAAACTTTGATTGATGATTAACAGAAAGAAAAGGAAACTGATGGTGTTTACACAAGACACAACTATCACATTTAAACTTAGTCATTACAGAATTAGATACTGGTAATAACTTTTGATTAACTAAGAACTTAAAATTTGAACTGTTGACATGTGCAAGACGACGATGCCAGACTTCAGAGGAGGTGCGAGAACCAGGTGGAACAGACTGAGCAAAAAAGTTCAGATGGATGGAGGAGATACTTTGAATAGACCATCAGACACCTTGCCTTCGAGGAGTGTCTTCCCTGTGGGAAGGTCCTGAACCAGAAAACCATGGCGATGAAAAATAGCAACACAGTTAAGATCAACAAGAAGTTTAGACAGAGAGATGAGATTTTTCTTGAAAGAAGGAACAACTAGAATATTTTCAAGTATAATATTAGAATAAGGAAGAAGATATTTACCAATGCCAGTGACAGATGCTGTGTTGCCATTACCAACCATAACACTTTCAGGAAGAGGAGCATCTGAACGAGAGATTTGAGAAGCTGCATCAGAAGCTATATGAGAAGTAGCACCCGAGTCCACATACCAATGTGGGTCAGCAGTAATGGAATCAATGCCTAAGGCAGCAAAAGACTGATTTAGCTCATTTGTTCGATTGAGAGAGTAGCATTGACGAGCAGAGTGGCCATACTTTCCACAATATTGACATATAATGGATTGTCTAGAAGGAGGTGGACCAAGAACAGATTGCCTTGAATAACCTCCTTTATTGGAGCTTCTTCCACGACCACCTCCTCTGTAGGAAGAGCGACCACGATAACCCCTATTGAAATTCTGATTGGGGTTGTAAGAACGAGAATAAGAAGGTGATGGGGAGGAAGGTGGTAAAGGTGTTTGAGTAAAAAGAGCTGTGGGGTTAGGAGATGAGGTTGAGATAAATTGAAGTCTGAATTCATGGGTAAGAAGAAGAGAATGCAGTTCAGAGGAGGAGGGAGGAATGGTTCTAGTAGTGACAGAGGTCATAAAGCTTTCATATTCAGGTCCAAGACCAGCAAGAACAATAAGAACTAACTCATCATCTGCAACAGGATGACCTATGGCTGCTAGTGAATCAGATAAAGTTTTGAGTCGAAGAAGATACTCAGAAACAGAGAAAGAACCTTTCTTTGAAGTCTGGAGTTGAAGTTTTAAGTTCACAAGTCTAGCAGAGTTTAGAGAAGAGAATGTTTGTTCAAGTGATTCCCACACAGCTTTGGAAGAGGTTAGGCCAAGAACTTGAGCTAAAATAGGCTCGGTTAGAGTAGCATTGAGCCAGGAGAGAAGCATTTGGTCCACTCTGTACCAGTAAACATACTCAGGATTTGGAATAGAGGAAGAATCAGTGGGTGAAGAAGGAAGAGTAGGAGATGGTGGGGGAAGAGAGCCATCAACAAACTTGAAGAGGTCTTAAGAATGAAGGATAGGTAGGAGTTGGCTTTTCCAGAGAAGATAGTTTGAATTATCAAGACGAATGGAAATGAGATTGGGAATGTTGGTTAAGGTAGGAAGAGTAGAGATAGTAGTGGAAGGAACAGGGGAAGAAGGAGTAAAAGAGGTTCGGTCAGCTGGACTTTCGAGAATGGGAGGGTTAGATTGTTCGATTGGAGTTGCCATGGAAGCAAGAAGAAGACAGAAAACAAATGAGAGAAGAAGATGGCACTGAAAACTTTAAGATCTTTTTGCTCTTGATACCATGAAGAATGTTAGAGACCAAAAGGATGCCCTCACAAGTAGGGCAGCTGAGTTTATATAGAAGAATACATAGGGTTATGAGTTACAAGAATGCCCTTGATCAAGGGACAAAGACAAATAAGAACATACACATAATTAACACTAACATAATCACCATTAACACTTAACAGTGTATCAGTTTATTGACTCTTTGATGTAATATATTGATTAACATACATCATCTTTGTTTTGTGAAGTGGCAATGAGGCGGATGTCTATGGTCAAGCAGCATCTAATCTGGTAGCTGGAAGTAACTTTGAGGAAGCTATTCAGCAGATTCTTGATATGGGCGGAGGTACTTGGGATAGGGAAACTGTAATCCGTGCTCTACGTGCTGCTTACAACAACCCAGAGAGAGTTGTTGATTATCTGTATTTAGTATGTTAACTCTCTCTCTCTCTCTCTGAACTGTGAACTCTTCAATTTCCATGGAAGTTGGAGTTAAAGGACGCCGCTTTATGTGGTTGGGTTTTTCAATTTGGCTAAGCTTCTTGCAGGGAATAACAGGCCCGTGTTTGGGGCAGTGCGGGCAGGGCGCCCGCACTGGTCCCCCAAACATAGAGGGCCTACTTTTTATAGCGTCCTAAAAGAAATATGTAAAGCGGATATCTAGATTATTACCAAGCAGGTCAATAGATCGGTTGGTAAGGAGGTAATATTGCTTTGCAAGTGACGTGGGTTCGACTCCCCTAGCTTGCATCTAAATGCCGCTTTTTGGGCGGGATATAGACACCCCTAGATATTGTGTTTGGCGCCTTTTGGGTGTGTATTGGGCGCCTAAAAGGCTAAAACTATTATTGGGGGGATTATTATGATTTAATAAACACTAAAGGACAATATTTGTATTTACACCTTTAATAACCCAAATATAATAACTATGAATCGTATCTCTTTTGCGAATGAGATCTCTAAGGTTTTGAAATTTATCTCTTTTGCGAATGAGATCTCTAAGGTTTTGAAGTTTATCCCAACACTTTCAACTACTCGGGCAATCAAGTGTTGACATTATTCTTCGGTTTTAGAGTTTTTGTTGGTTTTGTCTCCTCTGTGAGGTTACGAGTATAACTGTTAAACCAATATTTATTTTTATTCCGTTACACTTTTTCTTAAACATTTTGTTATTTAAAGTCTTTGTTTCCGTCCCTCGTCTGTTTGTTAAATGACAAAATACATATTTAATAGTTTACATTTTTTATTTTTTTTATAATTTTTATAGCACGAAGGGCCCATATTCAAATTTCGCACAGGGCCTCTGGAATCTCAGGCACGACCCTGGGCAATAGAATAAATATATTTACTTGTGCTGTTTAATGTGCTTTACTTCTATCTGATACATGATCATTTTTGTCGGATAAAAGTATCTTACTTATTTTATGTTGACTCTTTTTCGATGATTGTCATGTATATTTATTCATCTTACCGTACACATGTCAGGGTATTCCTGAACAAGCAGAAGTTCCACCTACAGTTCAACCTGCTATAAGCCCACCAGCTGCAAACCAACCTGCTCAGGCTCCACAACCTGCTCAGACAACTCCTGCAAGTGGACCGACTGCAAATCCGTTAGATCTCTTTCCTCAAGTACGTGCTCAAAATTATTCAAATTTAATTTCATAATCGTAGATTAGATTATGATGATATATTTCTTCTGTTAATAGGGACTTCCTAGAGTGGGTTCTAACACTGCTGGAGCAGGCAACTTAGAGTTTCTCAGGAACAGTCAACAGGTACCTAAACCAAGATACTACATCTAATGCTACCCCTTTGGACTTTGGAGTTTTTCTCTTCTAACCGACAAACTGGGATTTATCTTCTTTTCAAATGCAGTTTCAAACTTTGCGAGCTATGGTGCAGGCGAATCCACAAATTTTACAAGTTTTAGGTTTACCTTCTACCTTTGATTCTCTTGTGACTTTTGTGAACAAAAATGATGCTATGCCCGGTGGAAATCCTGGCCCCAATCCCGGCGCGCCTACGTGGCGCGCCAACTGGGCATAGCATTATCCGAATGTTTATGAGGGATTCGACATTTTCGCAGTTGGTCCTTGCAAATTGGTTTAATTACAAATAGGGTCTTATACATAAAGAGGTAAAACCCATTCCAGAACTCCTAATTTCTTTCACGAGATGCTGCCTTAGTTCTTCCCAAATGGTTTTTTATTCTTCTTCGTCCTAAGTGAGACAATCAGTAGGGTTTCTTCAATCACAATCCATCAGATCTCTCTATCTATATACATTTCCAGGTTCTCTGTTTCTACCTCTCGTGCGAAAGTTTTGCCCTAGTTTCTACTGTCATATATACTTCAGTGATTTTGAAGGGATGATTTCGACCAGATTTAGTTAGGTCAGATTACTTAGGTGATGATTACTTAGGTCAGATTGTTGTATTAACTTATGTTAGATCACTGATTTTGCCCTAAATTGGTTCCATTTAAGATTAGGACAACCCGATTAATGTGTAGGGCAAGAGATTGAGATTATTATATTTTAATATTTCAGATTGTTTCTCTTATTGAATTAATTTTTCAATAGATTTAGATGGTGTTTGTCTTTTCAGCTAAATCTCAAATCTTATTTGAGTCAATGTATAGCTCATAGTTGGGAGTTCTATGGTTGTTGTGAAGGTAACGAATTAAACTTTTACTTCTCGTTTCCCATTTAGATTCTAATCGGCATTTTATCTTGTTCTTTAAACTTGTTTCTGATTAAATCGCCAGATTATGGCGAGGAATCCGAAGGCCTTAACATCGGGGAGTATGTAAAAATCTCACTAAGTTGTAGTGCTGTGATGTCCTTGTTCTAGGAAGTTTTTGTTTTCAATGAATTTTTTTCAGTACTTAATGTTAACATGGAAGTGTACTCAAATTTTAGGTTTGTCGGTAACAGAGTTCTCTACTCAAACTTTGATACTGATTTTTTTTTTTGTGGAAAGAAAAATGATACTTCTTGATTATTGAAGTATACAAGGTTATGTACAGATATTGCAAGGAAGAAGAACACCATTGATTCCCAGCTTGGTCGCGGTGAAGCCATCCTAGCAGGTGCCTTTGGGTGCGCATAAGTGGAGCTGGTCCTACTGCAGGTGTTGTTACTGATGATTTATAGAGGGGAAGAAATTGGGGATAAAATGGTGGAGGCATTCTCGAAGGAGGGAAATCCAAAAGCTTCAACCGTAGTGGCGACAGATGAGGCTGATTTTATAGCTTGTTTTGTTCAATGAATCAATTGAAAAGTTGTTCAATTCTACAGTAGCTTTCTAGTTGATAGTTTTGTAATTTTAACTCAAAACATTCACACTCAGAATGTATCTCAAAGTTGATAATGCAATGAATCTTTTTGGAGAAATGAGTTTAATTTGGTATTAATTTAATGGGTTTTACTTGTTTGATTCAATGCTTAGGGAGAGCTAAGAGAATATAGCATGTATCTGTGACACTTCAGAAGATTATATCTTACTTAGTCCGATTGGTGCTACTCCAACTTACTGCTTTCTCAACTGTTTTTCTTTTCTATGAACTTTTTTCAGGCATGTTGAGATTGCTTTCGTTTCTGTGACAGGAGCTCTGTTCAGCTTTCTAATTATCTTACTAGGAATCATGTTCACGGGCCCAACAAGATTATAAACACCATCTTCAACAACCATTCACAAAGAAGCTAGGCGACAAGATATAAAATTCTGTATAAAAAAATTCATGTATAACAAAATTCTGCAGCTGTAAAGATGAATCGTAGGAAATTATACATGACAGGACCAAAAGAAATGCAATGCTTCAGCAAGCGGCCCTCCCATCGGACTAACTTGGTGAGTTCCCAATCCAACATGACGAAGAATTTGTCCATTGGGTTTCTGCTCTCTTCCAATGTTTGATAGGGTCGGTCTCCACTAGGAATAGGTTTTCGACTTCATTTTTTATGGATCTGTTGGCGAAGGATCAGCAAACAAACAAGATGTCAAATAACATACTTCCTTCAAGGCAGCCATGTATATTGTGTTTAACAAACTTCATTCCAAGAACAAAATTACCCCTTTTCATGGCTAACTTTTGGCTATTAACACACCTACAGGAACCAGTTCTTAAGTTCAAAACTGAGGGTACTCCAAGTCCTCAAGGCTTCAACTAGCATTTAACAAATAAAAGCCATGAACTAACAGGATAACTTAACGAATATACCTTTGATTGAGGTGAAGGAGCTTAGTAATAAGGCAATATAAGTTAGTGAAATTAGTCCCACCAGCTATTGCAGTGGACGGTGAACCAATTTGAACCTATCTCATACTAATTTGAACCAATTTAGGGCAACATTTAGGGAGAAATCGTCAAGGAAGGTGTATATGATAAATAAACATCATAATATCCACAAATGTATACGGTTCAAGACTTTAAGTTAAATCAGTTTCATAAGCAGAAAACACATTTGAAACAGTAGAAGGAGCATACTTTTCGGGCAAAGACTCAGCTTGATCTGATGATGAAGCCCTAGGTGGCGATTTCCCCTCAAAATCAAGCTTGAAACCTCCTAAAAACCCACCTTGATCTCAGAAACGGGATTTATTTATGTTCAGGAGGTAATTACACTGAGAATAAAGAAGGAAAGCAATGAAACCTCACCTTGATCTAATGATAAGCCCTAGTTGGTCTTTCCCCTCAAAATCGAACTTCACCAAAGATCTAAAAAACCCTTGTTCTTTTTTTATAAAAGGCCCTTAGATGAAGCTTCGGTTTGAGTTAGGAAAGAGAAAGAGGTAAGAGGGATAGATAAAGATAGAAGAGAGATTTGCATTTTACCTAGTCTAATGAAAGAGGGAAGAATGAAGAACCCTAGCTTTTTGCTCACAAATTTCCTCTTTCTCAGCAAAATCGATTTTGCCCTAGCTATTGGAGGAAGAGGGGCCTGAATCCCGTGTTTTGGTTAAAATGGAGAATGGCCTCAACTCAAAAGGCTTAAAAATTGAGCGACCAATTTGTAAAATTCAAAAAACTACCCTCTCCCTCGTTCCACGTCATGATGCTATGCCCGGTTGGGCTGCCAACTCGGCTGGCCAGGCCGGGATTCAACCGGGCATAACATCATTTTTGTTTTGTCAATGTCTTGTGTTTCTCATATTAATCTTACTGTTAACAGCCTATGCTTCAAGAGCTTGGGAAGCAAAACCCAAACCTAATGAGGCTCATTCAAGAACGCCAAACTGACTTCCTTCGCCTGATCAATGAACCTGTCGAAGGAGAGGAAGGGTGCGAGATTTGTGTTCCATATTGTTTGCTTGTTGCTTTTATATTACTCGATACTAGTAATGATGTTCTTCATCAATTCATCTGACCTATGATGTAATATCAGGAACATATTAGGGCAGTTGGGCTTAGCAGCGCCACAGACTGTGTCAGTCACAGCTGAGGAACGGGAAGCAATTGAACGTGTAAGCTTCTATACACTTCCCAATTTTACATTCTGATAGCAATGAAACATTTGTTCCGCTTAGTATAATATCTTGATGGGGTAATTTCTATATAGGTCAAAATAATATAGAAAATAAGTAAAATGCATACAACATTTGAAAATTATTATTCAGGTCAAAAAGTGTGCACATACTAAAATACCCTTTTTTTGTCATTTTGTGTAACTAAATTCTTTCATTTTTATTTAAACTTTAAATCGATATAACTTTTGTTTGAGATGTCGGATTTCTATAAAATTTATATATTCAGAAATGATTTTTCATTAGCTTTATAACAAGATCCACTTTCAATATTTTTTTTCAAAAAAAAAACCCAGAAAAAAATGATGTTTTTTCCTTTACGTTTTTCTGCAAACATGGTTGCAACAACCTGTTCTGCAAACGTGTTTGCAACAACCTGTTCTGCAAACGTGTTTGCATTTGCGATATTGCAAACATGTGTTTGCATTTGCGATATTGCAAACATGTGTTTGCATTTGCGATATTGCAAACATGTGTTTGCATTTGCGATATTGCAAACTGTGTTTGCATGTGCGACAATGCAAACTGAGTTTCAAAATCCGAGTTGCTCTTAGATCTCTGGTGGTGGTGTTAAAGAGATAAAAAAGATGAAAACCCGAGCTGTTCTAGGGTGGTGGTGGAAAACTTGAACAAAGGAGAAGAGAGAGAAAGTGCAGAGACATTTAAAGAGAGGAATCGAAGATGAAGAAGAAGAACCGAAGAAGAAGAAGAACGAATGGGAGAAGAAGAAGAAGAAGAAGAAGAAGAAAAAAAAACCCTAAAGTTTATGAGTTTTCTAGAGAGAAGATAGATTTAAATGGGTAAGGGTATTTAGGGAATGAATAAAATAGAAAATGACCTTAATAATAATAATAATCCATATTATTTCAAACCTTATGTATCAATACTCATATTATTTTGGGTCCATGGGTTTTAAGTCCAAAATAAAGTTCAAAAAAAGTTTAAGGTCCAATCTTCCCAGAAAATAGGTTTTTAGTCCTTTTCGTTTTGGAAGAAACATTGTTGATAAATAACGTGTTATGTATGGCACATATAAAAAAAATGAAATAAAGTATGGAAAACATGAAATAAAGTATGAAACTTTAACAATAAATAACAGGTAATTTATGAAACAAAACAAAAATTTTTAAACAGAAAAATACTGTAACTTTGAAGTCTAGACATACTTTAACTAATTTGGACTAAATATCCATTATAATTATTATTTTGGCTTAAAATCCTATATTAATATTAAGGGGGACTAAATGTGTGTTTAGGGGTAGATTTTTGGACTAGGAACCCAAAAATTCTATTATTTTGATAACTTTTAGTTAATACAAAATGTTACATGCTTTTTTTTTTGTTATTATTACTAATATATTGACCTAAACAACCATTTTCCCTATCTTGATTATTCTTAGGGCTTCTACCTATCTCATGTCTCTTAATCTTGGGAGAGGGTGGGCAGCCAGCTCATATCTCTCTTTTTCTCTATCTGATAAAAAACAAAAAAGATGAGAGAAGGAGAGAGATTAGAAAACAACATGATAAGGGCAAACCTTAAAGAGAACAATATGACTTGATGGCCCACTTCAGTTAGGGTGCCAAAAGCCAAATAAAACGAAAACTAAACAAAACCAAATCATCTGCCAAATTATGTGGTATAAACTTAACTTAATGCCATTTTGTGGCAATGGTATTTCTGTTAGAATTATTTGAAGACACTCAGAAATACTTTCTTGATCCCTTGAATATATTAGATAAATCACACTTGTTTTTGGATGCTTACAAATGAGAATTACATAGGTATTTATAATCTAAAATATGATTATCTAAATTACTTAATGCATGAATACTTCAAACCTAAATACATGTACTAGATAATGCATGAATTCCAAAATGCATGAATATAATTAAAGCCATAAACCACACATATTCATGTACCAATGATCAAGTTTATTATTTCTAACACCCTCCTTTAAACTTGATTCTTATAACTCCAAGTAATGCTCTTAAGTGCTTGAAAACATCTCCCTTGAGTGGTTTGGTAAAAATGTCTGCAATCTGATCCTGCGACTTCACAAATTTTAGTTCCACCTCCTTTTTTATGGTGCACTCTCTAAGGAAGTGATACCTTGTATCTATGTGTTTGCTTCTACCATGAAACACTGGATGTTTAGCCAATGCAAGTGCTGATTTGTTGTCAACATTTGTAAGCATCCAAAAAACAAGTGTGATTTATCTAATATATTCAAAAGAAGAAAAGGTTCCTCATCTTGTATCTATGGTTCCTCATCAAGTGTGAAGAAGAAGAATGAAGATACTCTGAATCCTAATCAAAAGGAGGCCTTGTTAAAGATAAGGAAGAAGGACCAACAAGCACTCACTCTCATACATCAATGTTTGGATGATATGATGTTCCAGAAAATTGCAAATGCAAGCACCTCAAAAGAGGCGTGGGAGATTCTTCAAAATTCTGCTTACCAAGACGAGGAAATTGAAATGAAAACATACTACTACCATTTGCCATTCCTCTCAGAATCTTATGGCTCTGATACCACTTTGTTAGAATTATTTGAAGACACTCAGAAATACTTTCTTGATCCCTTGAATATATTAGATAAATCACACTTGTTTTTGGATGCTTACAAATGAGAATTACATAGGTATTTATAATCTAAAATATGACTATCTAAATTACTTAATGCATGAATACTTCAAACCTAAATACATGTACTAGATAATGCATGAATTCCAAAATACATGAATTCCAAAATGCATGAATATAATTAAAGCCATGAACCACACATATTCATGTACCAATGATCAAGTTTATTATTTCTAACAATTTCATCGTAGTGATTGAGATTGTTTCACATGTATCAGTCTGAGAAGCATTTCTCTGATTCAATATTATCTATATCAGCAACGCTGTAGTTGTATGAAAGCCATATTTGACCCGTTTAGGCTTAACAGCGAAGACGTGTTTATGTTTTTATTTTTTTGTAGCTGGAGGCAATGGGATTTGACAGAACAGTAGTACTAGAAGTGTTCTTTGCCTGCAACAAGAATGAGGAACTAGCAGCAAACTATCTTCTAGACCACAGCGACGAATTTGAAGATTGATATATATTTTTTTTGTTGAGATATTTGAAGATTGATATAAGAAGAATAAAAACTGTTTTCTCTTTTTTAAATGAACAGAACTTCAATCTCTTCTAAGTTTGTAGCGCTGGAACATCCACCTCGAACTACGTGAAACACTACCACTGGATGTTTTTTTTTTAAAGAACTACTGGATGTTCGATGTGCTGGATATTTTTCAAAGTACCTAATGGGTACAATTCCCATTGTTGGTATTGGATGGATACATACATTCATCCATGGGCATATCCTATATGTAGGGATGCACCCATTAGATGGTATCCAGTGAGAAACTATAAATAAGTGGCACAAGTGCCACTTAATAGTAGACAAAAAAAAAGTCCAACGAGTTTTCTCTCTGTATGTCTTGTTCTCATTTTTCCATTTTATTAACCGTGAAGGTGGTCTCTTGGTATTTTATTTATACAAGTTTTTGGATGAGTTCGAAGTCGGTTTTCTTTGACATTATCAGTTTAATAATACAGAGTGTTCTTGGTCTTAGTCAAAGCTTACATACTTTGAACCAAGAAGTTGTTGAAGGGCTTCATCGCATCTTGAAGGCATAATTCCTGATCCGTTATGTACTCGTGGTTTCATACCAGAAGGGGGCGAATTACTGTCTAAAAGAATCGAGATTCTCGAGCTTTGAAGTCTAGTGATCAATGTGATTTTATTCATCGATTATTTTCCACCTTCCATTTCCATTAAACGCCAATTTTTCCAACAATTTTTAGACAGTAATTCTGTAGTTGAAATGAAGTTATTTCAGTAACATCTCTCCATATGATCACGCGAACCGAGTGAAAAAAATAAGCGGAACACCTGTAAGTATTTCTGTTAAATTTGATGCACGATTTTATGTGATAAAATGACGTAGATTTTGACATATCTTATTAATCATGCTATATTAAAATATCTTATAGCCATAATACATTGTTAAGGTTGGCTGTGATTTTGTGGTTAGTATGAGACCCTTAACATTAGTGTTGGTCTATTATATAGTTCGTGAAAGTTATTTTGTTTTGGAATCCAAGTGGTTACCCACTTGAGGAGGTATTTATGAGCCTAAGAAAATAGTGATTTGGTCATACTATTCTTTGTGTTTGGTGAAAGTGCACTTTAGCCATTTATGAGAGAGTGAAATATGATCTTTTAGTACGCGAGGTACATCTCATGTGTGAGTTATATTTGCTCAATTTAGAGAGACAAAAGTATTTTACTTCATCTTATGAGTACATCATTTTGTTATCTATGAACATGTGAAACCTTCTAATTAAGATTTAGAAGATGATATGCATTTGAGAAATTCATTTTTACGGAATAACAAACATTATTTTGTAGCATAAGATATATAACAAGTGGTTAATAATGTTCGTCAAACTATAATTCCTTTTCGTGGAATAAATGAATGGTAACTTCTAACTTTGAGTCTTGACATGATGAAAAAGTTAATGGTGATCTTAGAATCAAAACTTTAAGAAATGAATAATCATATTCTTGAGTGAAGAATATAATGAATGGAAATTGTATTGAGTAAGAGTACAATTATAGTTCCTTTGGACTATTTATTTTCAAGTGACATGATATTCTTTGGTTCAAAAGAATATCCATTGTATTAAGAGTATACAATTACACAAGTTGGTGAATTCATTTTGGGGTCCATACATAAATCCTCATGTTGTGAGATGTTGTTGTCTTGAGCATCCAAGAAACAAGTGGTGATTTAATTTCACTAAAATTGATTTGTTTAATTTCTCTAGTCATGTGAACTAGAAAGAAGCTCAATGGTGAGTTATGTTGGGTAAGCTACATGAGACAAATAGTAGACGGTTGAGAAACTATTACTCATAAAATGTTTTGGCCAAAACCGGTGCCGTCAATTGTTGTTCATGTAAAGATATGGTTTATTGTATTAAGTCAATTTTGTATCTAGAGAAATATTTACAATGTTGTTGTCATCTAAACAAATATTCTCTAATGTTTGCAGAGTTATCTAGAGAACTTATCTCTAAAGAAAAAGAAATGGGCTAAGGTCTGTGAATTAAGGTTGATCGCCTTTAACGGAAACCCAACTTATGTCTTGAAATAGATAGACAAAGTTCAACGGGTACTAACAAGTCAAAGCTTTCGAGATTATGGAATAATAACATTTTATAATCTCCCATTTCTAAGCTAGTATTGATTTTTTCTGCAAGACAAAGGATGAATGAAAATTCTTAATAGGTCCAACTTTTAAGTGGTGCCTCGCGGAAACACCTCATGTGGACTTACCTAAGCGAGTGTGGAAATTAGGCCGTTTCCTAAGAAAATAAGACCGTTTTCTAAAGAAGACTCATGAAAGTGATATTGCACATGGCTATCAACGTGCGGAGTATGAACACTCTGTCCTCCGAAACGACTATGTGCGATGACTCCGGTTTTATCATTTAAGGATTCTTGGTTCAAGATATGTTCACCATAACATTTTGATAAAGCTTTGAGTTGTTTGCACCAAGTGAAGGTTCAAATTCATAAGTAACCTATCATTTATGTATAAGTTTCTACGATAATGTCAAAATCGTCGTTTATTTCAAAATTGTTTCTTTTGATTTCTTTTGTTTCGATTTCTGATACTTTGTTTTTTATATATATTTTAGATGTTTGAAAAATGGTGGGGGAATGTTGGATATTTTTCAAAGTACCGAATGGGTACAATTCCCATTGTTGGTATTGGATGGATACATCCATTCATCCATGGGCATAGGAATATATAGGGACAAAGCCGACCCTGGCCCAAAACGGCCACATAATTTTTAGGGCCACATTGTCAGTTTGTCACTGAAGAACAAAAGGGTGCCTATAAGAGAATTTGTTTAATTATGTTCACTGTTAAATTAAATAGCCAGTTTACTCTCCACCGCGGGCCCACCAATGTACTCTTGAGGTTCACCGTTCACGTGGTCATCACTCTTCAATTCCTTTTTGAAATGCGTAGTTAGGATTTGGCCCCCAATTGTAACTAATTTCAGAATTTGGCTCTATATTTACTTGTTACTCAAATTTGGCCTCAAAACTATAACTACATCAAAGCTTTTGTTTTTTCTTTTCTTTTTTACCCTTCTTTTTAGAGTATTTTCCTCCTTATTCTTTCTATATATATTCAAAACTATTTTAATGTCTAAAAAATGCTTCGCGCAACAAAGAAGTCTAAGTCAACAAGTTGTAAGTGTCTTACGAACACACATCTCTCACATCATTCTTTTTTCTTTTTGTCACCACATCATCTTTATGTTTCTCTCCTCCCTCTTCTTTCTTTCGCTCTCGGAAATTTGCGGAAGAATCATCGATAAAGCTCTTAAGATTAAGTCAATAAGAAAGACTCTATCTCTGTTTTTTTTCGTAGAGAATGATACTTATGATTTACAAAGAATATATTTTGACGAGATTCTTAAGATCTTTTAATCAATATATTTTTGATACTTATATATATACAAAAAATTGAGATGATTTTTGTTTTGGTATTGGTTAAAAACCATGTGAATACGTTCCAGACTTAAGCTACTTGTCAAACTATACAACTATGTGTTAACTGTGTGTTAACTTGTGCAAACCACATAATGTGCAAATCCATCCAAACTTACATACAAAGGTCATGCTAAAAAATTGATAAATCTTCTATGGAACAAAAACTTTTGGCAAAAGGAATTTATAATATACATACATATATATAAATCTTCTATGGAACAAAAAATTTTGGCAAAAGAAATTGGGAGTTGATGCATGTCAGCCTCCGTTATGATGGTATATTCTGTTACGAGAAGTGAGATTCCTCTGATCAGCTCTGCTTCCAGCTCTAATTCCAGCTCATTGCTTCTGCTCCTTCCTCCTGTTCCTCGCTCCTGCTCCTTGTTCCTGTTCACCTATTCCCAAAGGGGGGAAAACTTGCAAAGGGTTCGAAAACCGCTCCGACGCTCAAGTCAGTCAGGGTGCTCTTTCCAATAAAAGAATGAATATTGATTGATCCTTTTGCGGGCGAGTTTGGGTGATCTTTTTAGGGTAAAGAGATTGTGTCCTGAGAAGGACGATGTGGGGGGCCTTTTATAGGCGATGTTAGGCCGACTATGATGAGTGGCGGTGGTGAGGCGGTTGTCGTCAAACCAAAGAGAAAGTTTCCTCTCTTGAGTATCTAGGGTTTCTCGTAGAGTCTATCTCGAATCTTTGATAAGTGGAAGTTCCTAAGTTTAAGGATCCTTCGTAGATATCTTGCCGATGTGATAGATCCCAGGGGAGAAGTTTCCTCCTTCAGTTACTTAGAGTCCAAGCGGGCTTAAACACTTTAAGATTTGTAGCCGTCTGAGATTCTTCTGGAAGATTCGGGATTAAGTCGATAGATCGCCGAGTGCTGCTGCCTTTCCAGTTCTGGGCGTAAAACATTGGTCGGATCTGTGTGGACCCCCCTTACTCCTCTGAAGACCCCAGGGCTGATCTGTCCATGCCAAGGGCGTTTAGCAGGGCAGATTTCTTCTGGCCGACCTCCCAGTTAGGGGAATATTGGGTGGACCATCAGGGGCTCAGCAGTCCTGCTACCTTAAGCCAGGTTGACCCAATAGACTTCAGGTCTGATCTTGACTCTTCAGACGTTAGTCAACGTCTATACATTTTATGCATCATCAGGTTTTACTAGAAATATTTTTTCTGATGAGTTATCTTTCTAGATATTTACGTTTCCATTCTTTTTATCATCAGGATTCCTTAGGAAACGGGCTCGAGCCGATGACTTTCCTCTTCTGGTGTAAAGAAGGCTCGTACTAAATCCGTGATTGGCTGGAGCTCATCTGACGTCGTTATTCATGAATCTGATAGTCCGACTTCTCCCACGGTCCCCTGAAGGGAATTATACCCTTATACTAGTGTTTATAGCGGATAACGACATATAATCTCTAACACTAGTATCCCCAAGATCATCATGCAAAACTAGTAATTAACCAATAAGAAGATAGTAGATTACCTTAATCGCTATTTCCCTCGAACTAGTTGTATAGATTAAAGAAGACCAAGAGCTTCAAACGTAACTCCTCTACTTGGGACACCGAATAGTGTATTTAATCTCCCTCCTTGAAAGCTCGCTAGCACTCCAATAGTGGTTTGATAATAAGAAGACCTTCTTCTTGCTTGACTAGAAGATGGCTTGGGAATTAGCTCACTTTCTCCTCTCTACTTGATGTGGTAGAGTAATAAAGCTTAGAGAGAAATTCCACACCTTATTCTCTGCCCTAAGAGTGTTTATATAGAACCCTAATAAGAATCGACCTCCTTTTAGGTTTCCTAAAACACCCTTTAGAATAAGATTTAGGGAAATAGTCGAAAATAGCAACTAGTTGATATTTTCTCAATTCCCTAAGGAGATGACGTCCAAACCAAGCCAAAATTGGCAGATTTAATGTTCATAACATAAAGAAACGTACCTCAAAAAATCAGCCCAATCCGAGCCCTAAAAGTGCCCGAATCGGCCATGCCCAAAACCCTTATTTCGGGCCTTTTTGCTATCTTTTGCCCAAATTCTATTTAGGCCTGTGAGATATGTTTATGGGATATTCCCAATGTTATATCACACTCCCACTAGTCATATCATCCGATTAAATACCCATTCTTATGTGTAACCCGATGTAGGATCCGATCGAAGTTAGCTGCGAATTACTTCGTAATTCGACGATCGTAGTTGGTTTCTAGCTAAACGCTACGACCCCTAAATCAATCGGACTTGATGATCTTCTTCATCAATTGTTCTAGCCGACATATTGCTCGCATTGTCATCTTGGTCGAAGGACATCTCCTTCAACTCCTTCATCCCCATTAGCTTATCTCCTAGTGCTCCTCTCTTGATTAGAGGCGGTGCTGTTGCTTCCAGCACCAGGGCAAGTATCCATTCTTCGGCCGACAAGGGTAAAGCTCCGGTTGCTACAGGTTTATCCGCTAAAATGGTATCTAGCCTAAAGGCCTTCCTCGCTATGTGACATCTTTGGTCGATGGCTTTCACCGTTATTTTCAAAGCGAGGTATTTTGGTCTGCATTCTCTGTTTTCCGATTTTCTTCTTTCTTTCTTTCGCTGATAAATTTATGCTTTTCTTCTTCAGTATTCCCAAGTTAATCATGAGTTCGCGTCTTATCTGTCCACGATCGAACGTCTGGAGGCCCAACTCCCGAAGGCCGAGCGACAGGCTTTATCTTATAAAGACGAGGCTAAGATCTTGATCAGTTACTTGAAGATAGCCTCTGCAGAGCGGTATTCGTGGAATCTGGAAGCGGAGCAATCTCAAGCCAGCGCTGTTCTCCAATCCTCTCAATCTGATGCCCGCATTTCTGCTCTGGAAAAGCAGCTTGAGGCTCTCAAGGGAAAGGAGACCGCTCTGGTTCTTCAGAGAGAAAAAAGGGAAAGGAGACCGCTCTGGTTCTTCAGAGAGAAAAAGATAAGTCTTCCCTCAAACTCGCACGTCGAAATGTTTTCGAACTGGCTGAAGCGAACCGATGAAGGTGATATCTTCTTTCAAATGTGGGGATTAATTGTCGGCCATCAAGAGGAAACAACGCAAGTTGAGTTTTGAGGTGGCTTGGGAGGCGGCTCGTCGCTTCTATGCTCCCAAGGATTCATCTCCTCTGCGTCACATTCATAAGGATTGGGTGGCCATGTTCGTTAATGTTGTATCGGCCGATTGGGGTTCCACGGAGGACTTCCCTTTCAGTGATGATGAATGGGATGTCGAGGCTGCTACCTCCGTGGTTCTGGTGGATGATGATTTCGATGAAGGTTCTACTTTTCGGTTCCTTAGACTGGTTCTGGAGGTCAACTTAATCCTTTTCCTTCTGAAGTTCAGCCATGACTCGTCTTGATTTTTGTTCCGTTTATTTCGTCATTCTTGTTATTTTTCTTTGCTGCTTCGAACAATGTCCTTTCTTTGTTTTGGTTTTTATAATGGGTTGATTTTATGTTTCTGCTTTTATCTTGACTTACCCCCCTACAGCTGCATGAACTTACAAACAAGATATTTGTTATAGTTAATTCACTCTTATCTTACTAATGCATTCCTAAACATCCTACGCATGCTCCGAATGATCGCCCCTGCAAAACAACACTTTTAGACTTATTCTAGCATGACCTGACTTACTAATTCCCCCTGTAAAATAGAACCCAAATTAATGTAATTTGTGTAGATCATTTTGATTTTCAAGTTTGGATTTTGCCACTGATCATGGTTGTCGCTCCCAGGGTTGTTTTTCGTTTGTTTTGACGTTAACCAGTTTAGTTAGGACTTCTCCTTGTACCCCTGGTCGTTGCTTTCGCTACCAGAGCTGGTTTTGTTGGCTTGAGCGCAACTAGTTTAGCTAGGACTTGTCCTTGAACCTCTGGTCGTAGCTTGAGCTACTAGAGCTGGTTTCGTCGGCTTGAGCACGACTAGTTTATCCCAGACTTCTCCTTGGACCTCTGGTCGTAGCTTGGTCTACCAGACTTGGTTTCGTTGGCTTGAGCACAACTAGTTTAGCTAGGACTTCTCCTTGGACCTCTGGTCGTAGCTTGGGCTACCTGAGAAGGTTTCGTCGGCTTAAGCACGACTAGTTTTCGCCGGGACTCCTCCTGTCTTCTGGTCGTTGATTGGGCTACCAGGACCGTTTTGTCTACTTTTGCATGACTAGTTTCGCAAGGACTTCTCCTTATTCCCCCGGTCACCTTTGCCAGGGTTGTGTCAGTTTAACTAGGACTGCTCCTTGTAAGGTCTCTTGTCGTTGCCTTAGCTACCAGAGCTGCCTAATTTTGCCGGCTTGAGCACAAACAGTTTAACTAGGACTTTTTCTTGGGACCTTGGTGAAGGGTCAGTTTTACTCGAGTAAAGTTCAGTTGAACTAGGACTGCTCCTTCAGGCTTCTGGTCGTTGCCTTAGCTACCAGAGCTACTTGTTTTGCCAAAGCAAAGTGAGTTTGACTAGGACTCTTCTTGATAGTGTCGCCTTTTTGCTAAAATATTTTGTTTATCACTAAAGTATGTAGCTTGTAGCGCTACTTCTCCTGCCTAACGACTTTATTTGTAAAATCAAAAGAAACAAATTGATGGTAACCTACATGGTCATTGATTTTCAGTTCTGCATGCTTGCCGTGGGTTCTCCATAGAAAACTTTATCTCCCCCCACGGTGGCTGGGTTGGTGGTCTCTTTTTCGTAGCCCTGAGCAGAGATTAGGTAGCACTCCCAGGCTATTTCTTGATTTCCTCTGACCGTTCCTATGAGATTTGTTCCCGGAATTGGGAATTCCATCATGAGGTGGTTCATAGAGATTATTGCCCCTAACTCTCTTAGGAAGTTTGATGTGGCATTAAAATGCCACATTTGGATCACTTAACTTCGATGAGTTAGTTCTTTTTAGCTTTTATTTCTAATTAATTACAAGTTTTTCTTGGTAGGTACCTTATTTGGAGTTTGACGCTTCATTTGGAATAAAACATAACATTTATCACATTTTTATCTCATGCGGAAGAGACCGGAAGGAAAGAGCATCAGGGGCATTTCGGTCCTTGCTGGAAAATTAGATGATGTTGAGAAGATTATGAAGTCAGCCCACTTTGTTTCTAAATTAAAGCACAAACCCAAGTCCAAGAGTTTAAAGAATAAGAACAAAGAATTTCTATGAGCAGATTTCTGTAGTGGTCAAAAATCGTATCAAGTCCACTTCGCCTAAGTGATGGCTAGGCCCAACCTACTTCGAATAAATACCTCTTGGGCCCAACCCACTCGCTTGCTAGTTGGACACTCTCCAACATGGAGTTCGACTCACTAGAGGCCCAGACGGCTCTAAGCCCTTGTGAACGCACATCTAGACGAACAATTACCCACCAAAGGTTACAATGCTCCAAGCACCCCTTGGTCGCCCTCAACCAAGCCTGCTGGATACCGAGTCAACCTCAACTCCGGAGACCTCGCCACGTACTCATTTGACGAAGTCGCTCTAAAACCCCACGTCGCTTTAAGTACCGTTAGGCCATCCGGTAACGATACCATTTTTGATCTAGAGAAGATTACGTACTTTATTGAACATCAAAATTTGTACCAGAGAAGATTCCGTACGTTTTTTTTGTAACAGAATGTAAACGATGTGTAATTTACATGGAAGTATGTCCATTTATTGAACATCACACATTTATACCATAGAAGATACCGTACGATGTTACTGTAACAAAATGTGAACAATGTGTATTGTGCAAAAAATTATATGTACTTTATTGCGCTTTACATACAACTGAAGATTTCGTACAATTATACTGTAACAGAATGTAAACATTGTGTAATGTTCAAAAAATTATATGTAATTTTTTGCACATTATACATATTTTTTCACATAACAGTGACCTTGTGATTCAAACTAAAGTTCTGTTTGTCTCCTAACACATTATGAAGTTTAACAAACTATGTGCATAATTTATTCCATTATACATGTTGTTTCTAGTAAATTATATGTTTTGTTGACAAATGTATATGTTTTCCTTTTGTAGTTTTGCCGTTACTTATGGAATTTCCTACAGATTCATCCAATCTAAGTAAGACCTCAAAACTAAAATCCGATGGCTGGGATAAAATATTTACTCAAGTTGGTCAGTTGTTTCCTGGTGGTGCAAAAGCATTTCGATATGCTCTTCGAAAATATAGTGTAACTGTTGTTTGTCCTGTTCAAGACTACAAATGGAGAGTACATGGATGGACACCATTTTTTAACCAAAGAAAATTTTGTATGTTTTTTTTGTAACAGAATGTAAACGATGTGTAATATAAAAGAAACTATGTGTAATTTATTGAACATACATACATATATTTGATAAATTATGTTGTATACATGACAAATGATGGGTTCCTCGTCATAAATAACACATACTTTACGTAATTGTTTCATAATTTGTATTCGATGTGTGTTTATGTATGAGTAAAAACGAAAACAAATGCTGTTGTAATGTTCCCAGAAAAATATACTCTTTCTAAATCTGAAAGTTAAGTGAGAGAAAGTGATATATACGTTTTGTATATTAACCACCAAATCACGCTAAATTGATCCCAAAAAATATACTCTTTCCAAATTTGTAAGTTAAGTGAGAGAAAATGATATATACGTTTTGAATATTAACCCTCAAATCACGCTAATGAATCTCAGAAAATATACTCTTTCCAAATCTGAAAGTTAAGTGAGAGGAAGTGATATATACGTTTAAATACTAACCCCCAAATCATGCTAATTGATCTCAGAAAATATACTCTTTCCAAATCTGAAATTTCGTTAGGGTTTTGGTAACTAATCGTTAGGGGAAAGTTTTGATATTCGGTTTCAAAATAGAAGATAGATGAGAGAGAAATCTTGTTTAAATTATATCTTTTTTTTCCTTTTTTAAACCCAGAATCACGGTACAATATTCCGTTTGAATATCGGTCTGGCCCCACGTTAAAAAATCCCGCGAAATTTGTTTAGGGACATGGAAGGTATTTTGTCTAATATACTAAGGGTTTTTAGTCCCAAGAGCAAAAGGACTAAAAACCTATTTTTTGGGAAAATTGGACCATAAACCCTTTTTAACATTATTTTGGACTATATACCCATGGACCTTAACGAAATTTTTTGGGAAGATTGGGCTATAAATTAGTACTTGTGATTTTTCTTGAACAACTAGAACACAATCTTTAACAAACCCTAATAAAATCTCTAACATTGCCTTAGTGCATACCGATTTCTTTCATAAACTTTTAATCTACCTTCAAACCCTAACAATCTGAAGAATGATAACAACTAGTGATCTACCTGATGATGATGAAGAATGATGAACGCGGTTAGTGATCTCTCTCTCTCTCTCTCTCTCTCTCCCTTCACGAAGAAAGAATATGGAGATGACCTTGGTTAAACCTTTTGTAAAATACCTGAATGATGAAGAATGATGAACTCAGCTAGTGATCCCTCCCTATCCTTCTCTCCTCTCCCTTTCTCTGCCTTTTATGAAGAAAAAAATGAGAACTCACCTGGGTTTTTTTCTCCTGTTTTCTTCTTTCTGAACAAATTTGGGGGATAATTTCAACACTCAGAGTTTTCAAGTCCCTTTTACCGGGTGAACCCCAAATTTCGACACGGACGCGTCAAAATTTTTGGCGCAATTTTGTGGACCAATTTTTTTACTATTTTGAGCCAATAACTATGGACTGCTCGTAGCGAAAGCTTAGCATTTGCTATATCTAATACGTCCTAGCAGAAAGACATTTTCTAATTTAAAAAAATTTGTGAGGGTGACACATCTGACAAAGACCTATGTGTAGCAAGTGCACACCAAGTTTGTAGCTATTGGTTGGCTTTTTCTATGAATAATAAATATCCATAAGAAATGTTGATCAATAGCTACGATATGGTTACTATGTAACAAAAGAGGCGTAGCTAAAACCTCCTTTTTTTGTAGATTAGGAATCTGAGGGCCGAAGCGGCTCCAAGTCCCGATGGTTATCCTCCCTTCTTTTACCACTCGAACTGGAACACAGTTCAACCAGATATTTTAGGGATGGTTCGCACATTCTTTGATACGGCGTCTCTGCCGACTCACACCAACCATACCCACATTTTCCTGCTGGCCAAAACTAGCAGACTATCGACCTATAAGTCTGCTTAATACTACCTATAAAATTATCTCCCGAATTTTAGCTGAAAATTGAAACCTCTTCTTCATCTTATCATCTCTCCGTTTCAAGCTGCTTATGTCCCAGGTCGTCAAATTTCTGATAACATCATCATTGGTCAGGAATTCATCCACTCATACAAGAAAGTTGAAGGGACCAAAAGTTACTTTGGACTCAAGTTAGATATGTCTTAAGCTTTTGATCGCATTGAATGGTACTTTCTTGCCGATATTATGCGAAAACTAAGTTTCTTCCATCACTAGATTAAGATGATCATGGCATGCATTTCTACCTCTACGATTGCAGTGCTCATTAATGGTCGTTCAGGGCCAAACTTTGCCCCTGGTAAAGGTACTCGGTAGGGCGGTCCCCTCTCTCCTTTCATGTTCACATGTAGGTCGACCCTTTTGTCGGCTTTCTAACTAGAAAGCTTGACCTTATCATCAAGCATCTTTCATTTGTTGATGATTGTATCATTTTCGGAAGAAACTCTCTTGAAAACATTCATAATCTGAAGCAAATTCTCGACACTTTATGTAATTAGTCCGGTCAAATGATAAATGATAAATGATTCGATACAAGCTCCATAGAGATCATAATCGGGATATCCTCCATCCAGCCTCGACCCGAGCCACTCCAATCACGAGAACCTAACTTGAGCTACTAAAATCTTAGAAATCGACTAGCCTTACTTCTTTCATTGATGGGGCTCCATCCCTCAGCTAGGTATGGGTCCAGGTAAGCCTATAAAGTCAAGCTTCTGCTAATAAGTAAACAGATCAGGGCCTGCATCGATCCATCCATTGATCATACGCACAGTCATGCGGCACTTTCGGACCTCACAAAGAGAGAACGTGCTTTTTCCTCTTAGTTTCTTTCTCATTCGCGGAGCGAAGAAAGCGAGCTTTGCCCCAACAACCGCTATCCTTGGGAAACAAAAGAGCTACTGAAGGAAAGGGATGCAGTCTCTCCTAATTACTAATCTAGTATCTTTTTTTCCCCGCAATTCTCACCCTAAATTCAAACGTATGATTATTAGAAATCTCAGGGTTAGACATGCATCTCTCCCAGCTAAATACCTTGCAACTCAACTCTTCATCGGTGCTCATAAAACAAAAGTATTTAATTCTGTGATTGATCAAATTCAGTCAAAATTATCCGAGTGGCAAAATAATTTTCTATCACAAGATGGTCATACTATGGTTGTCTCGGCAATTGCGAAAGTCGTTCCCGAGTAAAAAATGCAATGCTTTGGCATTCCAAAAAGCATATGCAATCGCATTAAGACATCTCAGAGGTCTTTTTGGTGGGGAAAATCCAAAGGTTTATGCACTGTGGCTTGGCCCTCCATATGTCGACCAAAAAAGCTTGGAGGTCTGGGTCTCCGTGATTCCTATCTTGATAATCAGGCCCTCTTTGGAAAATTAGCCCGACGCCTTCTTGCTGAGCCAAACGCTATCTGGGGTCCACTCTTGAAAGTTAAGTATTTTAACAATACCAAGAACTTGGGCCCGACTTAGCAGGAAAACTTCTGGATATGGAAAACCATCACAAAGCAGATAGAAAAAAATCAAGGCCTACTCTATGTGGGAAGTTCACAATGGCACACAAATTAATATCTGGAATGATTATTGGATTTCAAATCAACCACCTCCAATAATAAACACCCACAACTCCCCGTGAACCACAATGTCTCACATGATCCAGAACAACAACTGGGATGATACCCTACTTTCTTCCATCTTCGATTCCAATATAGTTAATCTTATCGAAACTATTCCCATTATTTAAGGAGGACATGATACTATTAAATGGACGATCACTAAAATCTGGCAATTACAACGTAAGTTCGATGTGTTATCAGATGATATAGGAGAATATTTATGATAACCATAATTATTTCAGCTGAAACTTTATTCGGAACATTAATACTATCCTGAGAATTTCACTCTTCTTATAGAAATGTTGTATTGATAGTTTACCAGTTCGTCATCCAATAGACAAATATATTGGTAACATCTCGACTTGTTCTTTTTGTCACGAAATTGAAACTCAGCATCATGCTTTACTTTACTGCAATTTCGGTGGAAATATTTGGTTTTACTTTAAAATACATTCTACTTACATTTTATCTTTAAAGAAATGGATAGCTTCCTGGAGCAATATGCAACATCATGATATGAATAATCTGAACACACTTTATGCAACTATCCTATGGTTTATTTGGAAAGCTTAGTGAGACCATTGCTTTCAACAACATAACATATCTCCTATGCAGGTTATTAATCAGATTTTAGCTTTTCTCTAGACCACTATTATTAGGCCATGTTTGGCGCGCGGGATTTGTGTGGGATTGGAATGTGATTCCTGGGAATCACAATCCATATCATGTTTGGCGTGCGGGAATGACGTAGGAATCCTATTCCCTCGGGAATAGGATTCCCATTAAAAGGGGGAATAGCAAACCCGGAGGGGGGGGGGTGGGTTTGTGATTCCCATTCCCCCGGAATCACTTGTGGTAATATTTATGGACATATATGTCCTTAATAAAATATTAAAATTACTAATTTATAATTATTGCAAGGTATAAAACCTCAACTAAACTAGGGTTTAATACATAACACATCTCACGAGTAATCCATCTCTCTCTCTCGGTCAAGGTTAGCTGCTTCTTCAATCTCACGGGTAATCCATCTCTACCTCTCAGTCAAGGTCAGTTGCCTCTTCAATCTCTCTCTACTTTCTTTTATATCAACATGTAGGATCAATAATTAAATTAACTAGGTAAACCTACATAACACCTAGGTTCCCATACTCTTTCTCTGACAACTTTAGGGTGAGGGAATTTATAAATTATAAACTAAAAATTTGGTTTCCCTAGGCATTCCTTATTAACCCAACCAATTTGCCTGCTAGTTTCTTCTTTTGTTGAGAGTAAGTTGCCTGCTAGTTGACACTTTAGTATTTCACATAATACCATCAATTTTTTCATTAAATAATAGATTTTCACCCAATAGTAGTAGGGTAGTTGTAAACATTAATCATGATAGTACAAAAAAAAAATGTTTTCACCCAATATTAATAGGATAGTTGTAAACAGTATGGTACTTTTTCTTTTCTTTTTTGTTGACAAAACAGTATGATATTTCTAAACATTAATTAGGAATTTGGTAGTAAAGAAGAAGTAAGTGATTTTCTGAAAAAAGAATAGAAAAAAGAAGTGGGTGTTAGAGATCTAATTAATTGACATGTGATTCATATGCAGTTATGGCTCGTCTAATCACCTCAAGAAAACGAAAAATCTTGATTATGTTAGATAATTTGAGGCTATTGTTAAATATGTTGACGTTATTATCCGTAATGGTCGTCACACAAGTCGAACACTATTATAAGTCTTACATATTAAAGTCATCATCGACTTTTACAAATAAATTGCGTACAGAGAACATGCAGAGAATGGTTTGGGATAGTGATTTAGTATGCAGAGAACAATTTCGGATGGATAGGAAAACTTTTACCATTTTGTGTAAAATGTTGCGCACTGTTGGTAAAGTGAATGACACAAATGAGGTTTCGGTGGAGGAGATGGTCGCGATATTTTTGCATATACTTGCCCACCATGTGAAGAATAGAACTATAAAAATAAGGTTTTTTCTTTCAGGAGAAACAATTAGTAGATGTTTCAATAACGTGTTAAATGGGGTAATTCGATTGCAATCAGTTTTGTTGAAAAAACCTCAAGCTGTCTCTGAGAATTCAACTGATTCAAAATGGAAATGGTTCGAGGTATAGATCTTATCTATGTTTTGAGTAATAAGGTTTTTAGGTTAGATTAAGTAAGAAATACATCTTAATTGAATAAGAAATTAATTTTGATGTAGAATTGTTTGGGAGCTCTAGACGGAACATACATAAGAATTAATGTGCCAGAAAATGACAAACCTCGATATCGGACAAGAAAGAGTGATATTGCTACCAACGTTTTAGGAGTGTGTTCTCAAGATATGCAATTCATTTACATTTTGGCTGGTTGGGAGGGATCGGCAGCGGATTCCCGAGTTCTAAGGGACGCCTTACTTAGGAGAAACGGATTGAAAGTTCCTCATGGTATAAACATGTGATTTCGGTGATTATTTTCTTGTGTATTTTGTCTCACCTTAGATAAAAATTATAACTTCTAGTTTCTTTTATTAGGTTGTTACTATCTCGTTGATGCTGGATATCCAAATAGTGAAGGATTTCTTGCCCCATATAGAGGTCAACGTTATCATTTAAATGATTGGCGAGAAGGACACACACCTACCACTGCTGCAGAGTTTTTTAACATGAAACATTCAAGTGCTCGGAATGTGATAGAAAGATGTTTTGGGTTACTAAAGCTTAGATGGGCTATCTTGAGAAGTCCTTCATTTTATCCCGTTAAGACGCATAATCGGATAATAATGGCTTGTTGTCTCTTGCACAATCTCATTCGCCAAGAAATGTCAGTAGATCCATTAGAAGAAGCATTAGACCGACATATGTTAAATTATACACAACCACATGGTGATCCAATATCGCATATTGATTCTTCAGGACAGTGGTCTACATGGAGGGATGAATTAGCATCTAAAATGTTCAATGAGTGGCAAACATCTAGAAATGCTTAATTTTCATATTGGATAAAAAACTGGTTTATTTCTTTTCTGAATTATATCGAATATTAATATATAGTTATAATAATCTTATTTTTATTGCAAGTTTGTTCATTGATGTTGGTTATTTATTTAATTATATGTGATATACTTGTTTCTTATATATCCAGATGACACCTCCTATTGATCTACAATCTCGTTCCAGACCAACAAAACATTTATGGCTACCTAAAGAAGATGACAAACTGGTCGAGTGTCTGATAGAAATTGCTATTGGTGGACATTGGAAGGCGGAAAATGGTTTCCGATCAGGATATCTTTCTCATCTAGAAAAATTGATGGAAGAAAAGTTACCAGGATGCAATATTAAAGGGGTGCCTCACATTGAATCACGAATTAAAATATTAAAAAAACAGACAGCAGCTATCTCAGATATTATTTCAAACGCAAGCGGGTTTACATGGAGTGATGAAGACAAAATGATTATATGTGAAAAGAGCATTTTTGACGAATGGGTTAAGGTAAGTCCATTTACTTTCTGACTTATTAGTATTCTTATTGAATTTATTGTGTATGTTGAGTTCTTTATTTATCACTTAAATATTTATTTTTTCAGACTCATCCGTCGGCCAAAGGACTTAGAAGTAAGCCATTCCCACATTATGATGCTTTGGCAGATATATTTTTGAAAGAGAGGGCAAACGGAAAAGATGCAGGAGCACCAGCTGACGAGGAGGAACAAATTGATGCAAATGAAAATGATTCCTTCGTTGATGGTGTTGATGGGTTTGATGGTGAAATCAATAGGGAATGTGATTCTGAAGCATCATTTGCTAACGAGGAAGAAAAACCTAACCCCAGTCCAGCTCCAACAACAAAAACCTCAAACTCTAATAAGAGGAAACGTTTTCGAAAATCAAATGAATTCGTAACGAGTTTGGGAAACATTGCTAGTTCGATTGAAAAAATTGCTGAAGGAACGAAGGAATATATGGATAAGATGGTTGTAGCTCTTACTCATAACCAAGAAAATGAAACTGCAACTAAAGTGGTAGCCGAGTTATCCAAGTTACACGAAGGATTGGATTACGATCAAATGCTAGAAGCAGCAGATATCCTCAATAGTGACTCTTCGAAAGCAGCTCTTTTCTTTGCACTGCCACCTGAATGTCGTCTATATTGGGTTCTGAGGCTACTTGGAAAAAATAAGCCCTAGATATAAAAAATTATTCAGTCTAGTTTGTTTTTTGTGGTATTTGGTATTAATAAATACTAGTTAGGTTTATGAACAAATTTTTTTATTTAGGTTTATGAGCAGAACTTTATTTCGAATAAAATTTTATATAGACCTTTATTTATTATCTTGAAATTCTAACCCTTGGTGTATCGTGTTATTATTTCATATTTATAAATTTTAATAATTAATAATGATTTTAATATATAACAAAGTTAATGTGTATTTTATGTAGTTTAATTAAGGGTAAAAATGAACTTTTACAAAAGTTTACATTCCCAGTCCTATACAAACCAAACACCAAGTTAGGATTCCATCAGGAATGAAATTCCTATTCCTGGTGGAACCAAACATTAAACTAAGTAATCTGATTCCCAGGAATCTCATTACCGGAATGGTATTCCCGGGAATCACATTCCATTCCCGCGCGCCAAACATGGCCTTAAGGTTACAAAAAGTCTCAAGTGAAAGTAATTAAGTGGGCTCCGCAGCTTAATCTTTACGTTAAAGTAAATACTGAGGCCTCTTTTACCAAACTAATGAAATTGCTATAATTGCTAAAATTAGTTGCATAATTCATAACTACAGAGCTCAATTTGTAAATACAAAGGCCGCTACCATTAGATCAAGAAACGAGAAAGAATGCGAAATCCAAGCTATTTTAATGGTAATCAAATGGGCTCCTAGCAACATTGTAAAATTCATACATGTAGAAAGTGACAATCAAGCAATCATCAAGCATATTCAAGACCCGAGTAAAATTATTCACTAGCAATCGCAGGCTCATGTCAAAGCAATCAGAAATCAGCTATCGCATTTTCCCGGTGTCAAAATCTCTCATATACCTCGCACAGGATACGTTCAAGCCGACCGTTTAGAGCTAAATGGGCTATTGTTTATTAATTTAGTAATCTTTGCAACAACAAAATTGGCCAACTATTTCGTATCCCACTCCATAAGACTTTCTTATTTTAGTAAAACAAATACTAATATAATAATAGTATTGCAAAGCGAAGACAAAACAAATCAAAATACAAATTGAGAGGAACTATTTTGCAAGTAAGATTAACCACATTAGGGACAAATGGCAATGCTTAAGTTTGTTGGGTTAAAGCGAGAGCCGCAAGGTTGTTAACAACTAATTTGCAATTTCGACGACAAAACGAGTAAGAAACGTGCAGGCGTTGTGCTCGGACGCGTAATACTAGATCGCGTAGGAGATGCCATGGGATTGACTTCCAGATCACCACTAGATAGGAAATCATGGAGATCTTGTTCTTTCTTATGAGAAACTTCATTTCTACCCATTTCAATGCTAGCTTCATCTTTTCTATATACACAATCTACATTTTGAAGACAACTAAAACTAGGGGTGGGAACAAACCGGACGAACAATCCACTATCACTTACTCTTCCGGTCCAAGCGCACCGGACAAATTGAAAATTTTCGTTGCGCACATCCGAACAAATCTGGCGAGCACTTGACAAAATTTGGTTGTCTGATGAGAAATGAAAATGTCCCATCTGCATCTCTTAACTTGGACTAGTTAGTCTATTTCGAACAGTTACTCTGACAAATTGTGTGTTTCTCTTACTCAGGTGTCTTTTAAGAAGTTGAGCACGAAAAACGGATAAAATCAGGAGAAAGATATACTAAGGTGTTTGGGTATTTGGTGATTATGGTAGTCTGGTGAATTGGCTAATGTTGATGCTCTGATGAAAAGTAAAGTCCAAGACGAACCCAACGACGAAAACGGGAGTCCAGTCGGAGTTCAGATGGGAGAACTACAACAAGTCAAAGTTTGGGTCAAAATAAGGTCAACATATATACGGGTCAGTGACACGTGGTGAACAGTCCAACGACGATGAAGAATTTTCGGTATAGTGGTGGTTAAACGCGGATATTATTCAGGATCCCCTCATGAGTCTGATTGCATGTGACGCGATGTAATATCAAAGGTAGTCGGCGAAGATCGAACCGTACATGATGACCTGCTTCTATCTGAGGTCAGTTTATTGGACGTACACTAACTCGGTGATCCATGTTACGCGGGATAATTTCAATTCTTAACAGCTCCAATTGACGTGATGAATCCCAAAATTTTGGGAATTACAATTATTTCCCTCTCTCATCTCTATCAAAATCGTCTCTCCATCTTAATACAAAGATAAAGATAACACAAAGAAGGAAAGAGAGAGAGATCAGAGGATATTTTGGATTTGATTTTCTTTCTCTTAGGGAAACAGTAGAGAGAGAAAAATAATGGAGAAAGATGGAAAGTGATAGTTGAACCAGAGAAGGAAGATTTTGGGAGATGGAAATTGGTTTGAAATTTCTAAAACAAAGGGTAGATTCGGTAAGGATTGAAGATTTCGTGAAGACAAAGGAGGAAAGAAATTCTAATGAAAGAGAGGGAGCTTGGCTGGAAGTTGTGAAAAGATACTTTATATATCTCTTTCTCTGCTAAAACAGAGAATATTGAGAGAGAGAGAGAGATTGATTTAGAGGGAGTTGGCTGAAGAAGGAAAGAAGAGTTGGGATTTGATTCTCAGTGAATTTATTGAGAGAAGATTTAGAATTTAGGTTCTCTCTTTATATTACAAAGAAGAACAGAGAGGAAGGGGCATCTTGGGGACAGTTACAAAAACCAGAGAGATACCAATTCATCAACTTCTCCTCTTCTTTTCGTGTAGTTCTTTTAGTGAGAGAGAGAAATTAAGAGTAGAGAGAGAGAAAGATTAGTTGTAAACAGATAGTGAATATTCAATTTATTTATACTCATTTTCTACTTTTGTGAGAGAGGCAGAAAGTTGAGCAGAGGGAATCATCTCTGTTTTGAGAAACCGAAGTTGTAGAGAGAGAGAAACAACAAATCAGTACATCTTGTTTACTCCTTCTTCATTTCCCTTATGTAATTTCCTTTTTCTATTAGTGTTAAAAACAGAGAATCATTTATTATTCGTTTATTTGGTGAGAAAAGAAAAGAAAGAATTAGGTTAACAGAAGAGAGAGAGAGAAAGGAATTTTTTGAGGAAGAAGACCGCGTTTGGTTGCAACTATTGCTGGAAAATAATTTTCAAACACTGCTGGAAATTTGTGTTTCTCCAAGGGATTGTTTGGCTTTCGAAGGAAAGACAATTTCCGATGAGAAAAGTTATGTTTTTCCTCTCTATTTATCTCTTATTCTTCTTATTTGCTAATGTTATCTTGTTTGTCATGAGTAACTAACCATCTTATCTAGGGTTTTGGATGAAGTCCATAATAATTATTTCATAGATATGATCTATATGTTAGTAAAATAATTCGTAGATTGAACTCTCGTATACTGTTAAATTCTTATTGCTTATAATGATAATATCTTTCAGATTTTAGACCATTCATGTTATAAAACCCAAGTAATATAGAGAATTAGTTGACTAGTGCAAATACATCATCTTTAGAATTGTTACATCGGACGGATTCGAAAACCCTAAGTTCTCTCTTTTTCTTAGTACTAAGTTATTTGTTATTTGAGTTTATTCATCTTTTTTTGAATCGTCTTACCATCAATCCACTTATGAAATTGTAATAGTTTTAAGGTTAGAAATCGAGTTTGACTAATTCTCCGCGGATCGACCACGGTCTTACCGAGAAATTACTACTTGACACCTGTGCACCTGCAGGTGTACCCTTTAGGGCCCATCAAGTTTTTGGCGCCGCTGCCGAGGACTTAATTTGAATTTGTTCAAATCTTATTTCTATTTTTGGTAAGTTTTGACTTCTTTGGGATACTTTGACTTGCTTTTCCATTTATGGTGTGTAGAACATTAAGGAGCAAAGGAGAAGGTGAAACAAGGAGAGGAGTTCAAGAAGAAGAAGTTTACGTTTAATTTTTATTTATTTTATTTTTGGCGAGAGAGAAACTTTATACTTTCTAGTTTTTGTTTTTGGTTTTAAAGTTTTGACCTTAAATTGGAGGGCTTGTATAAATTGTAACTGAAAACCTAATAAGCCTCGGGTTCGAACACTTGAGGGAAGAGTGGCCCGGGTCATCTACAAAGGTCATCGCCCGTCTTGAACAAGAGGTAACTTCTTGATCACCCACGAATCTCCTGTCAGTGGGTAATTATCTGTTTTGTGTGCTTAATTACTTTGACCGGACTGTTTAGTGTAAGCATTCTAGTAAGGGAAATAACCCAGTTGAAAGATAGGAAACGGATTTCATCACCGTTCTCTTGCCCAAATAGGTAACAACATTCACGATCTTAAACCTCACCTAAAATTAAAATTTGATTTAGACATCAGCCCCTAAGATATCGAGTTCATAGGATCTTTGAAACAATTCAGGAACTCGATTTTTATTTGGGCATTCCTAAAAGTCATTCAATTCTTTAAAAAAGGCCGCCTCGAGAAGAGGAAACGTTGCCTCAGGTAGGACGATTGCAATTTTCATAGTTGGCTGTCTCCTGGAGAATTGTTTGAACATTGTACTTTGACGGAGTAACCATCATAACAATCATAGTTCAAGCTTTGTTACGAAGTAGGAGCTATCTAGACTTTTAGGTGAATCTGACTAACCCATTCACTAAATCTAAGTCTAATCAACCTGTTGCTAGATTTTGTTTAGGTTGCTCGGTGGAGTCATCTTGATTGTGTTTGTTTTCCTCTAGGGTCTTCGTAGTGATTCCTTGGTTTGAAAAACAAAAATTCATTTGTAGAGAGTATCCTTGGTCATTGGGCTATAGTTTATGCCCGATAGATATCCTGATAAGAGATGTTGTTTCATTAGTAGAGAAACTCATTTAAGTAATCTTCTAACAAATCTCTCTTTGAGTGACACTATGGGTGAAAATCTAAACCAAGCCAGGGATGGAAATCAACCTAAGAAACTCAGGGATTACATCAATCCTACTAGAACATGTCACCATCATGCATACGGTTACCCCACTGCACAGCTCACTTCGAGTTGAAATCGAGCATTATTCAAATGCTCCTAATCTTTCGTGGGGTTGAGAATGAGAATCCCTACCACCATGTTAGGGATTTTGAAGAAATCTTTGGGACTATGAGTTTCCCCAATATGCCTGATGAAATAGTGAAGCTTAAGTTGTTCCCTTTTTCTTTGAAACAGAAAGCAAAATCGTGGTTGTATGCCTTACAACCTCATTCCATCACTACATGGGAAGAATTGAGCAGTTCATTCCTTCTGAAATTCTTTCCCAAGCACAAAACTACCTATTTAAAGCAAAGTCTTAACAATTTTTTGCAACAAGAATGAGAATCTATCTATAAATATCTTGAGAGATTTAAAGAACTGATACTGCAGTGTCCATACCATGGTTATGAAAATATGAGACTAGTCCAGATTCTCTATGACGGACTAGACTATACCACGACATCCATGGTAGAATCATTTTGTGGTGGCGGTTTCACTGACAAACCCGCCGATGAATGCATGGCATTTCTGGAAGATCTAGCTAAAAAATACCAGCAATCGGAAACTTCTAGAAGACCTCTACCTAGGGCAAATCCTACTCAGAATAGAGGTGGCATTTATAAGGTTGACGAGTCAGAACTTAAACTCGCCGCCATGACGAGAAGGATAGAAGCCCTAAAACTTGGTCAGCCTAAAGCATTCAGGGATGATCCCACTCAGGTCATGAGTGTTGGAAATGAATCCATCTCTTAACGATGCTCCGTCTGTGGAGACCCATCTCATACAGGGAACAAGTGTACCCTATTCTTTGTTTCTGATTAAAAAGAACATGTTAAAGCTCTTTATCAAAACTCTAGGCAAGACAATCGTCAGAAGTATGATCCTTATTCTAACACGTATAATCCGGGTTGGAGAATCATCCCAATTTTTCTTGGTCAAAGGGTCAAAATCAAGGTCAGATTAGTAGTTCAATGAACCATCCTGGGTTTAATGCTCCTAGGAATCCTAGTACCCAATATACTTCTCAAAACAAGGAGTCTTTAGAGGGGACCATGATTAAATTTATACAAAAGACCACCCAGTATAACTAGTTTAAAAAATCAGGTAGGTCAACTTTTAGAAGCCCTTAGGCAGAGAGAACAGGGTATTTTTCCTAGTCAACCAAAGCCAAACCCGAAGGGTTAACAGTCGATGGACCAGACAAATGCAGTAACCACCCTTAGAAGTGGTAGAGTAATTGATAATAAGGTAGGAGTTTCCGGAGATAATGAACTAAGTTCTGAACCACCCCCTCACCAACTAGTTTCCCTAGTGAAGAACTTGTGAAGGCTCCTGAGTCGGAAGACCCACCCATTGTGCTTGAGTCACATGTTCCTAGAGCCCCGTATCCTCAGCGTTTGGTAGAACCATAGAAGAAGTCTCAGTTTGAGGAGATAATGGAAATGTTCAAACAAGTTAGTATTAATATTCATTGTTAGATGCTATCAAACAAATCCCAGCTTACGTTAAGTTCCTTAAGGACCAATGTACTACAAACCGTAAGATGATTGTGCATACGAAAATCTTCTTGACTGAACAAGTGAGCTCTATTATCCAACAAACCCTTCCATCTAAGTACAAAGACCCTGGAAGTTCTACATTACCAAGCACTATAGGGGACCATGATATTGAACGAGCATTGTTTGATCTAGGTGCTAGTGTCAACCTTCTTCCTTACTATGTATACTTACAGGTAGGTTTAGGATAAATAAAACCCACTTCAGTAGTTCTCCAGTTGGCAGATCGGTTTGTTAGGCGACCACGTGGCATAGTGGAAGATGTTTGATAAAAGTTGGTGAATTCATCTTTCCTGTATATTTCATCATCTTAGATACTGAACCAGTTCGTGATACCCAAATTCAAATTCCTATCATTTAAGGACGACCATTCTTAACTACATCCAATGCTGTCATATATTGTAGGAGTGGACTTTTAAGATTGTCTTTTGGCAACATGACTGTAGAGATGAACATCTTTGATGTTGGACTTCACCTGATGATGTTGATGATTTTAGCGAGTTGAATCTAATAGATATGTTCATTCAGGAGACTTTACTTGAGACTTTATCTGATGATCTTTTAGAAACACTGTTGGCTCATTCTGGCTTACACTTTGATGAGGAGGGAAGTATCAATGAGGTAAATGCTTTGCTGGATTTTACCCCATTACTGTATACTGATAAGTGGAAAGCGAAAGCTGAACCCCTAGTTTTGTCAGAGCCAATTGACTCGCCAACTTTAGAGACACATCAATTATCATCCACCAATGAGTCCAGTGTTCTTTTAATCACGGAGTTGCCTCCATTCACAGAGAAACCACCTCCTTTAGAACTGAAACCCTTGCCTGTCAACATGAAGTGTTCGTTTCTAGGACCGTCTGAAACCTTACCTGTCATTATTTAGAGTTAGAAAAAAAAAACAAGAAAGTAGACTACTAGATGTCCTTAGAAACCATAAAGAGACATTAGGGTGGTCAATAGCTGATTTAAAGGGTATATGACAGTCTGTTTGCATGCACCATATCTATCTAGAGGAAGATGCTAAACCGTCAAAGGAAATGCAACTCCGACTTAACCCTCACATGAAGAAGGTTGTTAGAGCTGAAGTCCTGAAATTATTATATGCGGGTATCATATACCCTATTTCATATAGCACTTGGGTCAGTCCTATTCAAACTGTACCTAAGAAATAAGGCATAACTGTAGTCAAAAACGAGTCAAATAAGTTAATACCCACCAGGATGACCACTGGGTGGCGTTTTTTTGTTGACTACTAAAAAGCTGAACACAGTCATGAGGAAAGACCATTTTCCTCTTCCTTTCATTGATCAGATGGTAGAAAGACTACTTGTCTATAGCTACTACTGTTTCTTAGATGGCTATTCCGGGTATAATCAGATTCCAATAGCCCCCGAGGACCAAGAGAAAACCACCTTTACTTGCCCATTTGGAACTTATGCTTATCGTTAGATGCCTTTTCAGATATGGTGAGCATATTTTGAAATATGGTAGAGAGGTTTCTCGAAGTCTTTATGGATGATTTTTCAGTCTTTGGCTCATCGTTCGATGAATGTCTGCATCACCTCAAACTTGTGTTGGTGCGATGCAAAAAGAAGAACTTAGTTCTCAATTGGGAGAAATGTCACTTTATGGTTCGCTCAGGAATTGTCTTAGGGCATGTCATTTCAGAAAAAGGCATTGAAGTAGATAAAGCAAAAGTTGAGTTGATAAAAAACCTTCCAGTCCCTAAAACGGTCAAAGATATTCGATCATTTTTAGGACATGCTGGATTTTATCGACAGTTTATTAAAGATTTCAGCAAGATATCTAGACCTCTGTGTAATCTTTTGGCAAAAGAGAACAAATTTGTCTTTGATGGTTCTTGCTTAGAAGCCTTTGAAAAACTCAAGTTTCTGCTACTTCTGCCCCAATTGTCCAACCTCCCAACGGGAGTACTCCATTTGAGATCGTGTGTGATGCATCTGATTATGCCATTGGAGTCGTGTTAGGTCAACGTGAGAATAAATTTCTTCACATTATATACTATGCCAATAAGACGTTGAATGATCCACAGCTAAATTACTCTACCACTGAAAAGGAGTTGTTAGTTGTAGTGTATGCCCTAGAAAAGTTCAGATCATATCTCGTTGGGTCTAAGGTCATCATATTCTCTGATCATGCTACATTAAAATACCTCCTTTCTAAAAAGGATTCAAAATCTAGGCTGATTAGATGGATACTACTGCGACAAGAGTTTGACATAGAGATTCGGGACAAAAAGGGTTCCAGAAATTTAGTAGCAGACCACTTTTCTAGACTTGTAATCGAGTCTATGAAAGACAAGTTACCCATGAGAGAGAGCTTTCCTGATGGGCAAATTTTTAGTGCCTCCCAATTACCTTGGTTTGCTGATATAGTGAACTATCTTACTACTGGTCAAATACCCAAACACTGGACCAAGCAAGATCGTGATAAATTTTTAGCTGAGGTAAAAGGGTTCTTTGGGAAGACCCATACTTATTCAAGTATTGTGCCGACCAGATCATTAGGAGATGTATCCCTGATAATGAACAATCCAAAATCATCTCATTTTGTCATGATCATGCATGCGGGGGGCATTTTAGTGGTAAAAAGACGACCGCCAAAATCTTACAGTGTGGTTTTTATTGGCCGTCTATAATTAAGGATACTCATGCGTATTTTTTGGCATCGATTCCATGGGTCCCTTTCCATTCATTTGGAAATCTGTACATCCTAATTACAGTTGACTATGTGTCTAATTGGATAGAGGCGGTTGCTTGCAAAATGAATGATCACAAAGTTGTGATCACATTCTTAAAGGAAAACATACTTTCACGTTTTGGTACACCACGAGTAATTATTAGTGACGGGGAACACACTTTTGTAATAGGCATGCAATTTGATATTTTAATGAAAAATTACGGTATTATCCATAAAGTGTCTACCCCATATCATCCAAATACTAGTGGTCAAGTAGAGGTGTCTAATAGCGAGATCAAATGCTTTCTTGAGAAAATAGTTAACACAAATAGGAAGGACTGGACTTTACGACTAACCGATGCATTATGGGCTTACCGTACAACATTTAAGACCCCTATTGGAATGTCTCCGTATAGACTAGTTTATGGCAGAGCATGCCATCTACCCGTCGAGTTAGAGCATCGAGTATATTGGGCTATCAAACAACTAAATTTTTCACTTGACAAAGCGGGTAGAGAGAGAAAGTTACAACTCAGTGAGTTGAAGGAGTTAAGGAATGATGCATATGAAAGTGATAGATTATATAAGCATAAGATGAAAATGTTTCATGATAAAAAACATTTTAAGAAAAACATTTTCACTGGGCCAGAAAGTTCTCTTATATAACACACGCTTGCACCTATTTCCTGGTAAACCCCGTTCTAAATGGTCAGGACCTTTCACGGTCAAGTTTGTTTATCCTTGTGTTGCGGTCGACATTGAAGACAAAAATGGAAGTGTGTTCAAAGTGAATGGACAACGGTTAAAACCATTTTAGAGATGTTGACCGATACAGATATGTTTCTATTGAAGATTCTGTCTATTCAGACTGATACACTATGATCAGTTTCGTCTGCCTGAAGACGTGTAACTTAGCTCTTTCTGGGAGGCAACCCATGCATAGGACTTCTGCCTATAGTAATATCTTTCCCTCATCCTGTTATTTTTGCATAGTCTTCCAAACATTGAGGACAATGTTCGGTTTAAGTTTGGGGATTGAAATTTTTGTCCTTATTTCAAAAATTCAAAAGGGTTTAAAATTTTTACAAAATTTTAATTTTTGCATTGAAAAAGTGAGTCTAGTTGTTTTTGCTTGTTAATGGTCCTAGAGTCTAGTTGGTCGTGCTATGCTTTTGCTAAACGTTTTTCCACGAATCTCGAGTCTTGAAGTTCTATGTGCACTAGCCTTGTGAGTGTTAGATAGGTGAAGAGTTGACCTTTGTGAGCGAACCTAATTGATCATTAGTGGAGACTTAACCTATGTGAGATTCTGAGTTTTTTTTTTGTTTTAAGTGATCTCTTCTGAGCTAATTCTGAGTAGAATGAAGAGCTACTCAACCTCGCAATATTGAAAAAGGAACTCATTTGATCTCTTGAGTTCAAATGTTACAACCACTAGCGATGTCATCAGAAAGAAAACCTTTCTTTGTAGTGTGGAAACTTGAAAACAGTGTCAACAGGAGGATGATAGGAACCTCATTTGTTTATTTATTTGAAATCAATCCAAAAACCCGAATCTCTCACCTTTAGTTTAGTTAGCCTTATTTGTTTATTTATTTGAAATCAATCCAAAAACCCAACTTATTATCTTTTCGTTTTTAGTCTGAGTTAGTGACTGACACTTAAACCGGTGGGTTAGACTTTCTCGATATTCGTATTACCTTCCTATCTTCGTGGATCGATCCCGGTCTTACCGGGTTATTACTTGAACCCCGTATACTTGCGGGTGGAGACCTATATAGGAAACTTTCTAGGCCATCATTAGACCCAACCTTTGAGTTGCTATAATTCTCCATCTGTACTCCGATTTCAGTTCCGTTTTCGCCTACGAGTTCGTCTTGGAATCTAATTTCATTCGAGCATCCGACATTGGCTTAATCACCTGACTACAATTATCTCCAAATTACCAAAATGCCCCTAGGCGTACTTTTCTCCCGGTTTTATCCGTTTTTCACACCGAACTCCGTAAAAGACACTTGGAAAGAGAAACACACAATTTATCAAAGTAACTGCCCGAAATGGACTAACTAACCCGAGTTAAGAGATTCAGATGAGACATTTTCATGTCTCATCACTCGTCCTTTAGGGCAAACTAGAGGTTTAACGGCTTGTTGCACGTGCTAAATGCAATCGTGATTCCCTACGAAAGTGGTGAATGGGTTTAGTTTTATTTTTCTGTTTTGCTCGAGGACTAGCAAAATCTAAGTTTCGGGTTGTTTGATGAGACATAAAAATGTCTCACCTGAATTCCTTAACTTGGACTAGTTAGTCTATTTCAACTAGTTACTCTGATAAATTGAGTGTTTCTCTTACTCAGGTGTCTTTTAAGGAGTTGAGCGCGAAAAACGGATAAAATCATGAGAAATACATACTAAGGGTGTTTTGGGTATTTGGTGATTATGGTAGTCTGATGAAAAGTAGAGTCCAAGACGAACCCAACGACGAAAATGGGAGTTCAATCAAAGTTCGAATGTGAGAAATAGAGCAAGTCAAAGTTTAGGTCAAAATAAGGTCAACATACGGGTCAGTGACACGTGGTGAACAGTCACGACGATGGAGAATTTCGGTACAGTGGTGGTTAAACGCGGAGTCTATTCAGGAACCCCTCATGAGTCTGATCGCATGTGACGCGATGTAATATAAAAGGTAGTCCGCAAAGATCGAACCGTACGCCATGACCTGCTTCCATCTGACGGTCAGTTTATTGAGACGTGCACTAACACGGCGATTCATGTTACACGGGATAATTTCAATGCTTAACAGCTCCAATTGACGTGATGAATCCCAAACTTTTGGGAATTGCAATTCTTTCCCTCTCTCATCTCTATCAAAATCGTCTCTCTCTCTCTTGATATAGAGATAAAGATAACACAAAGAAGGAAAAAGAGAGATCAGAGGATATTTTGGATTAGATTTTCTTTCTCTTAAGGAAACAGTAGAGAGAGAAAGATAATGGAGAGAGATGGAAAGTGATAGTTGAACCAGAGAAGGAAGATTTTGGGAGATGGAAATCGATTTGAAATTTCTAAAACAAAGAGTAGATTCAGCATGGATTAAAGATTTTCATGAAAACAAAGGAGGAAAGAAATTCGAATGAAAGAGAGGGAGCTCGACTGGAAGCTGTGAGAAGATACTTTATATATCTCTCTCTCTGCTAAAATAGAGAATATTGAGAGAGAGAGTGAGAGATTGATTTTAGGGGATTTCACTGAAGAAGGAAAGAAGAGCTGGGATTCGATTCTCAGTGAATTGATAGAGAGAAGATTTCGAATTTGGTTTCTCTCTTTATATGACAGAGAAGAACAGAGAGGAAGGGGGCATCTTGGGGACATTTACAAAACCCAGAGAGATATCAATTCATCATCTTCTCCTCTTCTTTACCAGTAGTTCTTTTAGTGAGAGAGAGAAGGATTAGTTGTAAACAAAAAGTGAATCTTCATTTAGTTTGTACTCTTTTATATTGTTCAATTTTCTACTTTTGTGAGAGAGACAAAGAGTTGAGCAGAGGGAATCATCTCTGTTTTGAGAAATCAGAACTTGTAGAGAGAGAGAGAGAGAAACAACAAATTAATATATCTTGTTACTCGTTCTTCATTTCCTTTTTGTAATTTCCTTTTCCTATTAGTGTTAAAAATAGAAAATCATTTATTATTGGTTTATTTGGTGAGAAAAGAAAAGAAAGAATGAGGTTAACAAAAGAGAGAGAGAAAAGAATTTTCTGAGGAAGAAGAAGACCGCGTTTGGTTGCAACTATTGGTGGAAAATAATTTTCAAACACTGCTGGAAAATTGTTTTCTTCAAGGGATTGTTTGGCTTTCGAAGGAAAAACAATTTCTGATGAGAAAAGTTATGTTTTCCCTCTGTATTTATCTCTTATTCTTCTTATTTGCTAATGTTATCTTGTTTGTCATGAGTAACAAACCATCTTATCTAGGGTTTTGGATGAAGCCCATAATAATTATTTCATAGATATGATCTATATGTTAGTCAAATAATTCGTAGATTGAACTCTCGTATACTGTTAAATTCTTATTTCTTCTAATGGTAATATCTTTCGGATTTTAGACCATTCATGTTATAAAACCCGAGTAATATAGAGAATTAGTTGACTAGTGCAAATACATTATCTTTAGAATTGTTACATCAGACGGATTCGAAAACCCTAAGTTATCTCTTTTTCTTAGTACTAAGTTATTTGTTATTTAAGTTTATTCATCTCTTTTTGAACCGTCTTACCATCAATCCACTTTTGAAATTGTAATAGTTTTAAGGTTAGAAATCGAGTTTGACTAAGTCTCTACGGATCGACCCCGGTCTTACCGGGAAATTACTACTTGACACCGGTGCACTTGCGGGTGTACCCTTTTAGGGCCCATCATTGTCCGTTTCCCATTCGAGCCCGCCTAAATTGTCGGGCAATCTTGGTGTTGGACCATTCGGAGTAGATTACAATGTATTCTTTTTGTTCGAGTGCCTATAAAATATGCTCATTAAGATTTCACCCGAGCAAAGCCCATGAACATGGTTCAGCCAAGAGTGTTTTATCTTTCGACTCTTTTATAAGAAACTCCAATCATTTTTTTCTTTATCACTAGTGTCGTAGATTAAAATGTGGAGAACAAAACTTGTTTATAATAATAACATAGTCCCACATTGTAAACTCTTTGAGATGAAAGGGACGCAAAACTTTATAAATAAGTGTGAATCTTGTTCTTACGATGCACATATATGTAAGTGTGCAATCTGAATGTTAACCACATTAATTGTTCATTATCTATATACAACTAAAATGTCCAATTAAGTCGGAAATATCAATCGGTCGGACTCGGGCGGAAAGCCAGTTAGAGCCTTTCGTCCGTGCCCGTCTGACTAAACTTAGCAGTCCGGACGGGTAGAGTTCGTCTCGGGCACCGGGTGCCCACGGAATTTAAAAGAATGAAGCATAAGATAACCTTACATCATGGAATTTGTGAATTCAGGCCTTCCCGCCATTCTGATGGAGACCATCAAGATGGGCCTCACGGCCGAACTAGTTAGAGGGCCTCATGGCCGAGTACATTAGGGTTAGAGTTTAGGAGTTTCCATGTTTTAGTATTTCCTACTAAGTCTAGGTTTAGAAGTTTCTATATTTGAGTATCTTTGATATTTAGGAATCCTAATTTGAGTCTATCTAGAAGTTTCTAACTTCCTATAAAAGGAAGTCAGGTCTGTCCTTGTTATTCAGATTAGAGAATATTATCAACCAAGTTTATTATTATTCAAGTTATTAATCAAGTATATTGTTTATCGTTATTTTATCAGTTTTATTTTGTTAGTTTAGTTTATTAATAATGGTGGATTCCATTACTTTTACGTTTCCGCAACAATCTACATCAGCTGGTATTCAGAGCTTTAAGAATCTGGGAACAGATAATTTTTTTTTAAATACTTCTCATCTTGAATGTTGGAATAATCTTCCGCGTTTAGGTTGGGATCCTTTAAGAGATGCACAACAACTCTATGTTGATCGAAAAGATCAAAACAAAATTAATGTCGATTCCAAAATTCCTATGTTTGATTATCAATATCATATAGATTTTTGGATTCAACAGATGGAAGATTGGTTTATAAACCAAGAAGTCCATGACGAAGATAAGGTTTTTGTCATCGAACAACACTTGTCTAAAAGAGTCTATGAAAAATTCAACGAGATGCAATGGAGACTCATTGATTAAGAAAAAAATATCATCGATGATTGGACTACATTGAAAATTGTCTTCCGGTATGTTTTTCTTCCTTCGGATGAATACTTATCTTATATAGAAGCTAAAACCCAATCGAACAAATCCGACATTCCTTCGACTACCATGGTCGATACTGTTGACAGAGATTTTTCTCATAAAATAAATACTAGTTTTTCAATGAGGGACGAAGAAAAATTCGTTGAGATGAATAAAGAGGAAGGACTTCAATCGAATAACACAGGCCCGGATAAATTATTTGCTATGTATATAATCCCGGGAGAAGAATTAATTGTTTCGAATAATAAAAATTTCCCTACACCATATTCAATGCAAAAGAAACCCATGTTGATTAGAGGGTCAAATACTTGGAATAACAATCAGAGACAAAAGTATGAAAAAATTGACGAAGATGATTACGAAGAAGTTGAAATTACAGAAGAAGAAGATGAATCTTCCTTCGGAGTAGAAGAAGAGAAAGTCGAAGATAACAGATTCAAAGATGAGGTTTGTTCTAAACGAGACAGTGTATGAAAGCTTCCCGAATCGTTTGGCGAAGTTGAGTTCAATGTGGATGAAAACAATACTCTTTCACTGTTGGAGAAAGAAATTTATTTTATGGAACCCCCACCACTATCTGTCGATTACGAAGAGTCTGAAGGATGGTCAGTTTATCATAAATTCAGTTTAGTCAGAGATGTTGGTCATGGACCTGAATACACTCTAGGAGATCTTATCAAGTCCAAGTTACATGAAGGAGTGAGAGTTTCGCTTCTTATATGGGATGATTCTACTTCAAGGAGCATCCGGGGTTATAATACGGGTGGACTCATGGCAACCCACGACGAAGAGACTCGACTCTTCTTCAAGCACTCTTCGGTACACGCCATGTTTTGTCTTAGGTCTACTGGAAAACGACATAGCTGGCCTAAACAACAGGAAGTTGGAACAATCTATACCTATCATCAAGAGACTGTTATTATGGATATTGATGCAAGTAGTTTCTCAATGACGGGGGAAGAAGGATGTCGCTTACTTCCACATTACTGCAAGATATGGGAAAGAGTAATTGAAGTTGGAATCAGTATTCAACTTGTCGACGACGCCGGCGAACAACCCACTTCATCTACGTCTGAAGAAAAACCTCCCCAACCTGAAATTGAGTCTCTAAAGATTGACGGAACCAAAAGCACTGAAAATTTTTTTGACGAACCTGAAGATTCCAACATTACAACTGTTACATATAGTGATACTCTGTATTCAACTGCTCTGAACTTTGAAGATTTGAAATTATCGGAAGAATTGCTAAAGGGTTTATATGTTTCTATGAAGTTTATTGGACCTAGAAAAATCCAATCTATAAGTTTACCTATGATTATAGCTCAAGCTCATAATGGTTATGGTAAAACAACTTGTTTTGTTCTTGGGATGTTGAGTCGTGATGATCCTAATCTTAAAGTTCCTCAAGCACTTTGTATTTGCCCTACTAGAGAATTGGCTAGTCAGAATATGGGTGTTCTTAATAAGATGGGGAAGTATACTAGGACTACTTCAACTTGTGTTATACCAGTTGATAGGAGTCAAGATCTTCTAATTCAAAAGAGGATGCCAATTATTGATAAAGTAGTCATAGGTACTCCTGGGACTATTAAGAGATGGATGTCTTACAAGAAACTTAACACTAGAGATATGAAGATTCTTGTTTTTGACGAGGCTGATCACATGTTAGCTAAGGATGGTTTCAAAGATGACTCTTTGAGGATCATGAAAGATATTGAAAAGACCAGTTCACACTGCCAGGTGCTACTTTTTTCTGCTACTTTTAACGAGACCGTGAAGAATTTCGTCTTAAGTGTAGTTCGAGAAGGAAATCAACTTTTTGTTCAGAAAGAAGATCTCTCACTGGATTTGGCCAAACAATATAAGGTTATCTGTCCAGATGAAAGTGCGAAAATACACGTCATTAAGGTAAATATTTTTGAATTAGGGGAAAAGTTGGGTCAGATTATTATATTTGTCCGCAGTAGGAAGATTTCTAAAGTTCTTTTAGAAACAATGATGACTCGGTTACAGAATTTCAAGGTTGATTTTTCCATCAAGAAGGATGTGGTATTTTCACTCTTTTTGTTCAAAGATGATGAAATATGGTATTTTCAAGTTGGTGGAATTTTAGATTTGATTAAGCCATATTCGAGTTCGGTTTATAAGCAACACGAAGATGAACGTGGGAAGATCGTTCAAGTGAAGAAATTAAAGGTTGATTTTTCCATAAAATATTATGTGGTGTTTGTGGTCTTCTTCATCAAATTAAAAGATGACGGGAGATGTTGCAATTTATTGGAAGTTTCTTTTCTACATTTATTTTTGCAAGATTCTTTGCACTATGAGACTGAAGCTAGTGATTTCGTCCAAGTGGGTGTCCTTCGACCCCAATGCACCGTTCGCTCGAAGTGGGAATTAAGGATTGCATTGTTGAGTCTCACTTGAGGGCAAGTTCGTTCTCGGTCGGGGAGTATGATGGAGACCATCAAGATGGGCCTCACGGCCGAACTAGTTAGAGGGCCTCATGGCCGAGTCCATTAGGGTTAGAGTTTAGGAGTTTCCATGTTTTAGTATTTCCTACTAAGTCTAGGTTTAGAAGTTTCTATATTTGAGTATCTTTGATATTTAGGAATCCTAATTTGAGTCTATCCAGAAGTTTCTAACTTCCTATAAAAGGAAGTCAGGTCTGTCCTTGTTATTCAGATCAGAGAATATTATCAACCAAGTTTATTATTATTCAAGTTATTAATCAAGTATATTGTTTATCGTTATTTTATCAGTTTTATTTTGTTAGTTTAGTTTATTAATAATGGTGGATTCCATTACTTTTACGCTTCCGCAACAATCTACATCACATTCTCCCCAGAGTCTGACAAGCTTCGGTGTTTAATTTTGTGGTCTAGTGGTTGGAACCGAATGGTTTCGACGCTCTTCTCCGAAAATTTAGATAAGGCATTGCCATACCATATCTTTCCCATTACTGCAATAATCATGCTAAAATTACTTGAATATTGAGACCGTCTTTACCAAACAAAAAGAACCCTAATATCAAAACAAGGATAGTCTTCATGTGGCCAAGTACTTGGTTTGAAAAGACACAGTTGTGAATCTTTTTTTTAATGAATTGACTGAGGTTCGTTCCTACAGCAGTTGTACATGACAAGATTATAAACAACTGCATACAACAAGAAAACGAGATGTTTATCAAAACTCAGAACATGTTATGAACTCTTTGTGTTTCTTTCACTCTGAACTTTCTGAGGTTTAGGAGTTTATTCTCATGCAGATTAAAAGTATTTCGATGAAGTATTTTGTCATCTCACAATGATGTAATAAATGTGGGCGAACAATATTAAAGAATTAAAAACAATTAGAGTTTACGATTACTAAATCCTCAAGAAACTTAGCACAGATACTACATTGTAGTCATATGTGTCAACTCTTTTGTTTCTCATCAAGAAATCTAGAATCAGCCCCAATATCAGTAGTGATGCTGCCTGGGCTGGTGCTGTGTGGCCCATAAGTTGAAAGAACCAAGGGAATTATTCCTCTGAAGGAAGTGAACATACTACAAAAAGGAAAATCAACAACAAGACTAGATTATAGGTACTGTTGTGTTTCTTCCGAGTGTTTAAAATCTCAATTGTATGAGTCAGACTTATCTAAATCAAAATTGGCTCCATCCAAACATTTAAACGAGTCATACACAGGTCAGATACCAAACACAAGTTTTGAAACCATACTCAAGTCAGATTTCAGATCTGAAATTGAAAAAAGCAAACATCGCCATTACAAACTGGACAAGCATTTACAAAATCCAATGCGAAACTTTCGGAGATTATACAGAATAGAAGACTCGCATACTGTTGCAGTACAGTGCTCCAGACTGCAACAAGGGCGGCTACGAAGCCTTTGGAATTGACCCTCACATCAGTAATAGTGCAGACAGAAATGACAAGGAGAACCAAAGCTATCCTAAGTTTCGTGCCTCTCGAGTATCTGATCTTATCCAAGATAACTTCCAAAAAATCAAGACACATGGGTAATAATCAACTTCGCAATCTGAAAACAATATAATGTCATTTAGATGTAATTTCTAATAGTTGTATGCGAAAGGAATAAGAGAAGATGGGAAACATCAGAATTTACCTGATAGAATCCCACGGAGACGGAGTTCCACATTAAACAAACGTTCATTCCAACAATGGAGAAGTTTGCAAAAAAACAAATTTTAGAAGCTCGGATAAAGATAAATGGGAGGGTTTAATATAACCCATTAATCTACGAACAGCAGTCATCAAGGTTGTGGTGGCAAATGCAAACCAGTTAATGTAGTAGCTGCACAATATCATACCCATTGAGGATTGGGAATGTATGACATTGATCATGTACGTTTAACACAAGGGTTATTTTCCGATTGGCCTCTTAAATTATGAGAAATACGGAGATGACTTTTTTTTATGCATTAATTAAAAATTCAGATTTTAACTTTCCAAAATTGTTCTTGTGTCTTTTTATTCTCTTATTTTTGTTTTAGTCCTTAATATTTATCTCTCTTCACTTTATATCTTCATCAACTTCTTCACTTTCTCTCTCTGAAAAAGACCTACACTAATGGAAATTTTATAGAAAAAAAACTCAAATTCTAAATTTTTTTTCTCTCCCTCTCAATGCAAAGAGTGGGTTAGTGAGAGAAATGAAAAAGTCTAGAGAGATATAGAGAAAGAGAGTAGGAAGTGACTTTTTTTTATCAAAGAAGAGAAAAAGATGAAGGGTCTAGACTAGAGAGATATAGAGAAAGAGAGTAGGAAGTGACTTTTTTTATCAAAGAAGAGAAAAAGATGAAGTAATGTTTTCAACCAAATGCATTCGAACCCGGGATGTTTATGTAGGGCGTCAACCCCGTGAATGCTTCCTGAGAAAGCTAAATGTAGAAGTCACAAATTGTGGCTTCTGCTTTTTGGTTAATAAAGTGTTTTTAGAGTTTTTAAAAGGTTGTAAGTTATTTTGCCAAACATAACAAAATTTAAAAAGCACTTAAAAGTAAGTGAAAAGCTGTTTTCCACAGCTTTTAATCTAAACCAAACGCGACCTTATAATTGTAAATATTAAAGTATCCCCAAAATTCATAATAATTAGCAGCTGAATTATGTCAATGAATTTCATTTTTAAGTGATTAGAATAAAACTCATCCTTAACTACCATAACCCTAAATTCAAAATTGTGCAAATAATCAAGATTTTGATAACCCAGAACCCTAAATGGAAGGCCCAACTACCAAAACACCATTCTTCGAAAACAGACCGGGAAGTATATCAATATAAGAAAGAGTAGAAGTCCTGAAAGATGATGTCTTTCAAGAGTACATTTCAATATAGGACGAAGATGTGTTAGGAATGTGGAAGGCAGACGGAGATACAGAAGCGGGTAAACTCGACCCGTATTCATTTTCTAATCGTATCAAATTCAATCGCATCTCCTCTCTTCATCTTTCATATTTTAAAGATATCATTTGTCCTGGCTAAGGCTCTGTCAACTCTCTCCCAGTCGCACCCCCTGGATCCTCCCGAAAAAAATGTAGTAGTAGTAAATTTTTTATTTATTTATATATGTAGGTATATATAATCATGTATATAATAAAGTATACAAATGACATAAAGAAGACCTTGGTGTAATGGTTAAGAGATGGGTTATAATTCATCATGACAGTAAGGTCATGAGCTCGAATCCCTCCTTAGGCATATAATTTTTTTTTATGTACATCAAACAGTGCGTGTATAAAGATGACAAAAACTAGAGCACAATTCAATGGCATTGACAATGTGTCTTGTGGACAATACCTTGAGGTAATGGGTTGAATCTAACTTCCCACATTTTTAATTTTATTTTTGAAATTATCAAATTTAATGATCCTAAATTCATATAAATCAATTCGACTACGCAAAAACCTATATAATTAATTCAACTACCCTAAACCTCTACAAACTTCAACTCATCTACCATAAACCTCAATACCGGAACCGACTCTGATATTGGTAAGTCCTCTTGAATTTAACTTATCATCTTTACCAAATTATCCGGATCTTAGACTACCAATTTCAAGTTATGAATCTAAAAATAGAGATGAAATTCAACTTTCCACATTTTTTATTTTATTTTTGAAGTAGTTAAATTTAATGATCACCTAAATTCATATAAAATCAATTCAACTACCATAAACACATATAAACTTCAACTCATCTACTATAAACCCCAACACCGGGACTGACTCCAACACCAGAACCGACTCCGATATTTGTAAGTCCTCTCGAATTTAATTTATCATCTTTATCAAATGATCCAGAGCTTAGACTATCAATTTCAAGTTATGAATCCAAATATAGAGATGAAATTCGTAGACATTATTTACAACTTGGTCCATTTCAACCAAAGGACCATAATTTTCCTAAAGACAATAATGGAAGGCTTTTCATTCCATCTTGGTTTAATGATCATCAAGAATGGTTAGAATCTAGTGTTAAAAAAGATGCAAAGGAGAGTATAATGGTCTAAAAGCTCTTATCTTGGAGCAAAATCTATGTGCTTATCATGTCCACTGCTTTGCTCATCAACTACAACTATTATTGGTATCATTAGCAGATAATCATGTGAATGTGAACTTACTTTCCATTTAGTCGGACAAATGATTAATGGTATTGGAGGATCGTGCAAGCGACAAAGTATGCTTAACATTATACAAAAAAAAACAAAAGCAAATGAAATCGGAGACCTTATAACTGGACAAGGTTTAAATCAAGAAGCAAGTTTTAGGCGATCTAGAGCTACTCGTTGGGGTTCACACTATAACAGTTTGACATCTTGACTAGAACCTTTCATGTTGGTTCTGTGTTAGATGTCCTTGAAGTTATTGCTACACATTAGAGCACAAATAAAATAATTTATTTAGGTATATAAATTCGCACCCCCAAATTGAAAATCCTGGATCCGTCCCTGCTCTCTCTCTAATTATATCTCCTTTTTCGACTGGTATGAATTTAATTTCATTCTTCAATTACTGATTCAGTTTTCCTTTCATTGGAGGCTATAAGTTTAGCTTTAACTCTCCCATCGATTTTTACCACTAATTCCACTGTTTTTAAAGTTCCCAAATTCGAATTTTTTTAAACTCATTACTTTTGAATTGTTTTAATCTCCTGCACAGGGTTCGTAAATGGAGGTTATTGAAGTAGAGGTTGGTCGCATCCGTTGATGCCCTTTCATGTTCCATGGAAATTTGAGAATTTAGAATTCAGATGGAGGTTTGACGTTGTATTCTCTTATTGTCCCTTCCAGATCACTGTTTGGTTTGCAGGAATGTAGACAGAATTATATTCTCCCCCCTAAATGGAGTAGTAGCAAACCCAGGGGTAGGGATAGGTTTTGCGACTTCCATTCTCAGGAATGATTTGGTTTAATATTTGGAGACAAAATTATCCTTAATGAAATATTAAAATGACTACTACTAAAATTGTCCTTCACATAACATTTTAACTACAAAAAAAAAATTAAAAATCTAGGATTTCATCCACCACCACAATAACTCTCTCTCTCGCTCGGACGTAATCTTTTCTCTTTCTCTTTCTCTTTCTCTTTCTCTCACTCGATGTAACCTTCTCTCTCTCTCTTCCTCTCTCCCTATCTTTAGGTTTTTTCCTTCTCTGTCCCTATCGTGTTACTATTTCATATCTAAAAATTTGAATATATAATACTGATTAAAATATATACATATATATATAAATAACAAAGTTGACCTATAATTTATGTAACTTAAATAAAATGATGTAACAGGACTATTATTAAAGTTTACATTCCTATTCCTATACGAACCAAACACCAAGTTAGGAATCTATCAGGAATGAAATGCATATTCTTGATCAAACCAAACATCAAACTGAATTAATTTGATTTCCAAGAATCGTGTCTTGGGAATGTGATTCCCAATAATCGCATTTCATTCCCGCGTGCCAAATATGGCCTTGATGGGTTATGTGTGACATTGTATTCTCTTACGTCCCTTCAAGAATTAGAACTCAGATGGAGGATATAGTGAAACAATCTGGTTTTCTTAAAGAATTCTTCACGAAGAACACCAAAAGATCTTCTCCGTGGAGGAAAATGCCACGGCCTACTTCTCCCAACCAGATTTGGTCGTCTACTTTAAGAAGAAGACCAACTATGGTCTCTAGCATTTTAAAAAAAAGAAAAAGATCGTTTCCTCCAATGGAGATAATGAGAGAGAAAAAAAAAAACTAAAGAAGAGATATAGAAGGTAGAAAGCAAATCTAGAGATTCACCACAAAAAGTTTTTGAGGAACTCCATTAATAGAGATTCTGAAAGAGAAGAATCAAGATAAAGGATTGAAAATATAAGGGACGGAAATAGAAGTATAGGCCGAAAAAGACAAAAAGGCAGTAAAAGAAAACTTTTTTGCATGATGAGTCGATGCATATGAAAACACGAAAGGGGTCATCTCGGCATTTCTCATACTTTAGGGGGCCACGGGGGAAACATGTCATACTTTAGGGGCCAATCAGAAAATAACTCTTAACATAATCTTTATTTCCCAGGGTGAATCTTCTCAACACCATGAATTAGTTTTGCTTCCCGTGGCACATGAGATCAACTTTTATTTCTCGTTTCTAGGTGTCTAGGTAGCCACCGTAAGCTTTCCTCGTTTTGATACTCGACGTTCACTTTAAGGCTATGCCATCCTAAGATGTGGAAGTATTTATCAACATTCAAGGATAAAGCATAGGTCGAAATGGCGAATCAGAAAAAGTGGGTGCTATCATATACCTTTGTCTCGGCTAAGTTCACAAGCTGGAGAAGCGGGCTCGAACCGCTGACATCAGCCACGGGGTTAACCACCACTCTCAAGCCTCCCCGACTGATTCTACCATAGAGGCCAACAACAGACAATAACTCCCCCCACCCTGAATTTGTAGTTAGTTTTATTAGTACAGTGATTGCTTATTGTTAGATAGTTGATTCAATCAGGGAACTTTGTGATCCTTAGAAAAGGTTTCGCCAAGTGGACAACAATGATTTAACCACTATTGTTAGATTTTGGTGGAGGTCTAGTATAATGTCTACTATGCAGGAACTCATGGATGCCTATTATATACGAGTGATATTTGAAGCTAGGTTCTTTTGCTAATGGATAGTGATGATTTAACCATTGTTGATTGATGTGACATGAAAATGTCACATTTGAAGCGTCTAATTTAAACTAATTAGTCCGTTTCGGGTGTTATTCTTAATAATTTATTTATGTTTCTTGTTAGGTGGCTTAAATGGAGTTACACACGTAAGTCGGAATAAAAAGAGTAAATTATCACTTTCATCTCATGCGAACGGAACAAGAGAAAAAGATATGAAAGGGATCAAATGACAAGTGGAGTCAATGATGAGTCCGACGGCGAAAACAAAAGTCGAATCGGAGTTCGGACAGAGAAGTTATGAAAGAAAGACCCCGAGGGGCATCTTGGTCTTTTCTTGAAATTAGAGATGCACAGAAAAAGATGAAGGTACCCCCTTGGTTTCTAGATAAGAACCGAAGCCCAAACCCAATTCCAAGAACTCAAAGAAGAATAGCAAGGAAAAGGTTTATGAGCACGCCTCTTTATAGGTCCAAGTAAAAAAAGTCTAAGTTGACAAGTCTTAGACGAAATACAGATCTGAGTGGAAGGGAGGAGCTATGGTTCTTGAGTTTTCTAGGGTTTTGAAGTTCTTGAGCTTGGTAGAAGGAAGCTAGTGACAGAAAGACGAGAACGAAGGAGGAGCCGACCTAGCTTGGCCTACCAGCACTCAAGGTCGGCCAAAGGTTTGGCCAGCAAGGGACATAGAAGCCTCGTAATCGTCAGCTGCACAACTCGGTTGGAGCAAGGACATAAGCAAGAACAACAATCACGGGAAGAGCTTGGGATTTCTTCTTATACTCGGCACAACACTAGGGACGCACATGACATCACCATCTCTGTCTTGGTCGGAAACCTTAGGGTTTTTGTTCGTCACATCATAAGCTTGCTACCCATGTTCTTTGATTTGATTTTGGGCTACAATTTCTAGAGAGAGAAAGTTTGAGTCATGCTTTCATGGAGTTTGAGTAAAGAATGGAGAAGATGATGTTGATTGCTATGGGGAACTCTAATTTTTGCTCAGGGACAACTATTTCACATTTTTAGAGGGAACCCAGAATTTCCCTAAGGGGATAGCGAATGCACCTTAAAGACTCACATTTTCCAACGATCTTAGCCTCGCACCACATTGAAAAAGGGAGATTATCTCATTATCTTCTTTTCATTTGTTACTCATTCGTCATGTTTAGCTAACTCAGATTTTTCGATTCTGGGATGAAATTGTGATGAATTTTATGATTATGTATGATATGATTTAATATTTTGATTATGAATCGATTTTCATTTATTTCGATTATCGTTTCAATCATATTTTGATTTTGAATTTTATGATATGAAGGGAGACCTTCGCCGGAGTAATTTTAGAGAGAGAAAGGAAGAGAGAAAAAAAAATAAAATTTAGTTTGAAGGTCGCTGGCCGGCGACCTCTGCCGGAGAAGGTGATGAGGTGGTGTAACAGATGATGTGGCGTGAGTTGGCAGAGAGAGAAAACATGATGGAGGAGAGAGAGTGACGGTGTTATAACGGAAGGGGGCCATATGGGTATTTCTCGTAAAGTAAGGGGCCAGGCGGGAAGCTGGTCACAAAGTTGGGGCCCATTAGGGAAATAACCCTTAAAAAAAACAATGAAAACCCCTTTTTTAATATAGAAATTTCATTGAAATTCGAAATCTTAAGAAAAAGTTATATAGATTTAAAGTTTAAAGAGAAAAATAAAAGAATTGGTTACACAAACTGATAAAAAACCTTTTAGTCTTCATATGTTTTTAACCTAAATAATAGTTATGAAAACGTTTGTTGATTTATTACTTATTTTCAAAATTATTTTGACATTTTTGCTAAACCCCCTATTTTGAATCTTGGACCAAGGAATTTAATGAGAATGAGTCATTTGTTGTTATAGGTTTGGAGTTTTCTGAAGAGAGAGAAGAGACAGACTCTTAGGTCCTTCCTCAACCATCATGTTCATCTGTTAGTCATAAACCCTTCGGATTAACGTTTAGATCTTTAAGCAAGTACCACTACAAAAAAAACCAATAGAGACACACATTTTTACGTCTCCCTAATAAACTCATAATAGGGACAGTTTTATAAATATTTGCCCCCAACAAAATTAAAATAGAGAAAATTGATGTATTTTAAGGGCCGATTTTAAGAGGAGTGGGGAATCAAAAAAAGAAAAAAATCACAGCCGACTTTTTTCTTTCTCCCTTCTCGTCTTCCCTCTCTCTCAAGTTTCATCAACCGAGTTCTCTCCAGGGTGAATCTTCACCCAACCGGTCAGTTTTCTATATTTCTTCTTCTCATCATCATCATCATCATCTTCTTCTTCTCATCATCATCATCATCTTCTTCTTCTACTACTACTACCACAAACTATTTGACAAATTCTTGATTTATGATTCTAGTGAAATCGGTTGGGACAAATAGACTTGAAAAAATCAGAGAAATAGGCTGGGACAAATAGACTCGAAGAAATCAGCTGGGACAAATAGACTCGAAGAAATCAGAGAAATCGGTTCCTTCTGTAGGTATTACTTTGCTTCAATTTCTTCTTCATCTTCTTTTCTTTTTGTTCCTAACTATAACAGCGTACATAACCGACCCATTCGGGTCTCACTACAACCGGCCGGATCACCCACTCATCAACACACATGGACTCGATCAACAACTATTTAGATTTGTATTTGACTAGGTATACCCGTGCCTCCCACACGACGAAATCCATTAAACATGTAATCCAGATGAATTTACGTGACAGTAGAATTAATTGACAAATAGTCAAATTAGTCTTATTAAATTTGTCAAAATCAAAGAACTTAGGGTTAGACATGGTGAGGGGTATACTAAAGTAAGAGACATTACAATAATGATTAAGTTCAAAGATACCAGTCAGATATTACAAATTAGGTATATATAGAAATGCATCTAGTTAGATTTAAACAAAAAGATAAAATAAAATTTATCTGAAGTACAAAGATCTGAGGGAGGGAAGACTATAAAATTATTCATGTAAATATAACATTACACAACAAACATGAATTAACTCCAAATAGTAGTTTTGTTTGTACACAAAGTGGAATTTTCCTCCTTTGTAATATGCTTCAACAAAAACAAAATCTTCATGTCACTTTATAACTTATTTGTTGTTAGGGGAGCAGAGGAGGTTCAAAAAACCATTCGAATTTTGTGGAAACACTTATAGGATTTTATGAAGGAGAAGTTGTTGGTTAGAATTCCACTATATGGAATGGGTTAAAAAATGTCATTAGTTGTGAGGGTTATGGAGTCATTACATTTAAGCAATTATGGAGGGTTAAATACAAAGTGAAGTTTGAGGGTTAAATACAAGGTATAATCTTCCAATCTAGTTGGCAATTTTTCTTTATTTCTTGTCCTAGTCAGCTTGTCCTAGTCACAACTTTTGTGTTTTGTTATATAGATTGTACTTATCTCTTTATACTTATATATATATACCAAGATGTAACCATAACATACACATTAATAGAGAATCAGTTTTGAATCAATCTCCCTCCTCTATCACCTGATTTCTCTATCACTCTGATTTTCGATCTCTCTAACTCACTTGATAGACCAATCGGTCTATCATCTCTTTCTTCTTCTTCGTTAATTCATATGGTATTATAGCAACGATAAATTTTTTTTGCAATGACTTTTTCGACTATCTCGGGCACCAATGCTCCTCCCACTCATCAATCTTCACCATTGTTTGAAGTTCATCACTCCGACTCTCCAACAACTATATTAATCACACCTTTACTTTCGGCTCACAATTATCCTTCATGGTCTCGAGCCATGAAGGTGGCTCTTCGTGCAAAGGACACATTTGCCTTTGTTGATGGTACAATCCCTCGATCCATTTCTCCGAGTGAGTTACACTCTTGGGATCGTTGTAATTATTTAGTCACTAGTTGGCTTCTAAACTAGGTTGATCTCGACACCCGCCAATCTATTTTGTACGATGAAAGTGCTGCCGACATTTGGCGAAATTTTCATGAGCGATTCCATCAAACAAATGCTCCCAAAATCTTCCAACTCAAACGTGCGATTTCTTGTTGGAAACAAGACGGATCTGATGTTTCAGCTTATTTCACTCGTTTGAAATCTCTCCAAGATGAACTCAACTCTCTCATCTCCATTGAACCTTGTATTTGTGGACACTCTAAGTCTCTTTTTGAACGCTATAATCAAGACCGTGCAATGGAGTTTCTCCAAGGTCTTCGCGATTGATTTTCCTCGATTCGTAGTCAGATTTTACTCATGGAACCTTTCCCTTCAATCCTTCGAATTCATAGCTTGATTAAGCAAGAAGAAGTTCAACAAAACCTCTCTAATGATTCGTCCATGAGTAATGAAGCTGCTGTCCTTGCCGTTCAAAACAATAATTATGGCTCTTTTAATCGCAACTATCGACCGGATAAACAACGAGCTAAAAGACCACGTCCATTTTGTGACCATTTCCGTATGCATGGACACTTAATTTCTACATGTTACAAGTTACTGTTGGAATTTTTTCAAAATTTAAATGTTGGGAGGAGCCAACAGTACAACCAATAGGTATGATGCCTTTTGTTGTTTTTTTTGGATTAATTCAAACTTCCTGTGGACACATCCCTTGTGAATGGATAACATATCCATTAGAAGGTATCTCTTGATGCCATATAAATCAATTGCTCACCATTCCACACATACAAGATAATTCAACGTAATACTCTCTCTCTCTCTCTCTCTCTCTCTCTCTGTTTTGGTTTTCTCTTTATAAATAAAACAGTAAGGTGTGTGTTATTGGTTGTGTTAATTATACAAAATTCTTTGGTAAACTCGAAGTCGGTTCTTTGGCATTATCAATTATATTTCAGAGTGTTCTCGATTTTGGTCAAGGCGTGCATACTTTGAACCAAGATAGTTGTTAAGACTTCATCGTATCCTGAAGGCAAAATTCCATACCCGTTGTGTACTCGTGGTTTTACCAGAAGGGGGCGAATTTCTGTCTAAAAGAATCGATATAATCGAGCTTTGAAGCTTAGTGTACAACATCATTTTTCTTTTCTGTTTTCCATTTCAAATTAGTAACAAATTTTCCAACAATTTTTAGACAGAAATTTCACTTAGTTTGAAATGGAAGCATCAACGGCATTGACTCAATCTTTACGTGTTATGAATCAAGACTACACACGTCTTGAAAGTTTTAATGGAGAAAATTTTACAAGGTGGCAAGAAAAACTACGGTTCTTTCTGACTTCTATTAAATTATTCTATATAATAGAAGGGGTACTCGACAAAATTCCTGATGAGACTCCTGGAGACTCTATTGAATTAAGGGAAAAACGAAGGAAGCGAAAGGAAGACGATTTTCTTTGTCGTGGTCATATTCTTAATGCTCTATCTACTTCTATCTACAATGCTCATCGTTCAATTGATTCTGCCAAAGCATTATGGGAAGCACTGGACAACAAATACCGCATTGAAGAGGCAAGTAATCAAAAATTTTTAATTGGTAATTTTATGGATTTTAAGATGGTTAACAATAAGTCTGTTATGCTTCAAGTTAATGAATTTTTACTTATTGTTAGCAATCTTAAAAACGCTGGGATTTCTCTTATGGATGCTTTTCTGGTGGGGGTTATCATTTCTAGACTACCCCCATCTTGGAGCGACTATAAGAAAAAACTCAAGCATGACGAAGAAAATTATTCATTGGATTCTTTACAACGTCACCTTCGTATTGAAGAAGATTCTCGTATTCGAGAATTAAAAGAGACCCAAACTGATTATCAACCTAAGGCTAATGTGGTTGAAGAAGGGAAATCTGAGAAAGATTCTCTAAAGCCTAGGAAGGATAAAAAGTTTAAGAAACAAACTTCAAAGGACAAGAAGAAGGTAATTTGTTACTATTGTAACAAACCCGGCCATTATGCTCGTGATTGTCGCTCAAGAAAGAAAAATCTTAAAGGGCAAGCAAATATGGTCGAAGAAAAATTTATAGCCACAGTTTCTGAAGCCAATATAATAGATGCCGACAGTGGTTGGTGGTACGACACAGGAGCTACTATCCATGTCTGTAATGACCGTAATCTTTTCAAGACTTACGAAGTTGGCGGTGACGGAACCGATATTAAAGGAGCCAATAATATCCGTTCTAAAGTCATGGGATTAGGAACTGTGGAACTCTTCTTTACTTCTGGGAAGACTCTAACTCTTCAAAATGTTCATCATGTGCCCGATGTGACTAAAAATCTTGTATCGGGAGACCGTCTTAATAAAAAGGGGTTTAAGATGGTGTATGAGTCTGATAAATTTGTATTGTCCAAAAGGGGCACGTTTGTTGGTCAGGGGTACTCTTGTAATAGAATGATTAAGTTGAATCTAATAAATAATATGTAACTTTCATAGTGATGTGGGTGATTTAAAAAATCACATAACTAGAGGTGGGAACAAATATTATGTAACTTTCATTGACGATTGTTCTAGATATACTTATGTATATCTAATGAAAAGTAAAGATGAGGTCTTTGAAAAATTTATAATATTTAAACCGGAAGTTGAAAATCAACTTGGTCTTAAGATTAAAATTTTAAGATCTGACAGAGGTGGTGAATACTATCCAAATGAATTTATTAAATTCTGCCAAACACATGGAATTGTTCACCAAGTCACTGTACCTTACACTCCTCAGCAAAATGGAATTGCAGAGAGGAAAAATAGGACTATGATTGAGATGGTTAATGCAATGTTAATTAGTTCCGACTTACCATTATCTTTATGGGGTGAAGCACTATTATCAGCATGTTATATTTTGAATAGGATTCCCTTAAAGAATAAAAATGTGACTCCCTTCGAACTCTGGTTTAAAAGAAAACCTAATTTTAGTAGATTAAAAGTTTGGGGTTGCCTTGCATATGTTAGGAAACCAGACCCTAAGAGACCAAAATTAGGTGTTAGAGCCTACAAATGTGCTTTTATAGGTTATTCTCATAATAGTGTGACATATCGATTCTTAAATCTAGACACTTTTGAAATTATAGAATCTGTAGACGTAGAATTTTTTGAGAACTTGACGAGATCTAGTGCTAATGATCATAACTTAGTAGATCCTGTAAATTTGTCTAATTCTAAATCTCTAATTATTGAGAATAATGTGGATGAAAATCCGAAGTCCCGTGAACCTCCTGAATTAGAACCAAGGAGAGGTAAGAGGGCTAGAACTGAACATTCATTTGGTCCTGACTTCATCACTTATCTCATAGAAGGTGATAGAAGTGAAGTAACAGACGTTACAAAGTTTGTTTTGAATATTGATAATGATCCGATTAGCTTTCCTGAAGCTATGAATTCTAGAGACTCTAGTTTCTGGAAAGAAGCTATAAATGATGAAATGAATTCTATCTTATCAAACCAAACTTGGGTATTATCTGATTTACCTCCTGGGGCTAAACCTATAGGATGTAGATGGATATTTAAGAAGAAGTTAAATCCTGATGGTTCCATAAATAAGTTTAAAGCAAGATTAGTTGCTAAAGGCTTTAAACAGAGGCATGGTATTGATTATTTTGATACTTATGCATCAGTGGCACGTATCTCCTCAATTCGTGTGTTGATTGCCCTTGCCTCAGTTCACCATTTAGTTATTCATCAAATGGATGTGAAAACAGCATTTCTAAATGGTGACTTAGAGGAGGAAGTTTATATGGAACAACCTGAAGGATTTATTTCTCCAGGCCAAGAAAAGAAAGTTTGCAAGTTGGTAAAATCTCTTTATGGTCTGAAGCAAGCGCCTAAGCAGTGGCATGAAAAGTTTGATCATATTGTCCGATCAAATGGGCTTGTCGTTAATGATGCAGATAAATGTATTTACTGTAAAGTAAATAAGTCTAGTTGTGTACTTATCTGTTTGTATTTTGACGATATGCTCATTTTTGGATCTGATCTATCTTCTGTCGAAGAAACAAAGAAATTTTTATCATCAAAGTTTGATATGAAGGATCTTGGGGTGGCTGATGTTATCTTAGGAATTAAAATTCTAAGAAAGGATAATGGATTGGCTTTAAGTCAAACACATTACATCGAGAAAATTCTGAAAAGGTATGATCACTTTGATCATAAACCAGCTCTAACTCCAATGGACCCCAGTATTAAATTACTGAAGAATACTCGTCGTGCCCAAGCTCAACTAGTTTCGTTAGGACTTATCCTTGGTGCTTATGGTCGTAGCGTGGGTTACCAGAGTTGTTTTCGTCGGCTTGAGCTCGAATAGTTTCGTTCTAAAGGAGATGTCCTTCCGAAGGAGTGTCCTTCGACCAAGATGGCAATGCGATCAATTTTTCAGTTAGGATAACGATGAACTCATCCTGAAGATCATCCAATCCGGTCCAATTAGGGATCGTAATGCTTTGCCAGAAGCAGCTTACGATCATCGGATCACTTCGGTGATTTGACTAGACGGAAACAAGCTAAAGATGGATTAGATCCAACTTAAAAGGATAGAAGGATGCGAATGACGATTCGAAACAAGATGGAAAGAATCGGGCTTAAAAGGGGTGCCCGGAGCAAGGCTCTTAGGGCCGGCCATATGATGGCCGACCAAGGTAAGTGGGTCGGCCATATAAAGCCCATAGTGGGCTGCCCTGGCCAGCCACACTTAAGGGAATATCCATAATAACCTTTTGTAATTATCTTTTCTGTGACCCGAAAAATAGAAAGACCTAATTTGAATATGATTCTAATTAGGGTTTCTCTATATAAGGGTCATTAGAGAACAGAAAAGGTATGGATTTTTTCTTGTAGATTTTTCTCAGAAAGAAAAATATACAGCTCTCTATCTCTCTCTCAATATATATACAGCTAGTGGACAGAGAAGATTGTAGAGAAAAAGCTCCCGATCAATCTAGTCAAGAAGAAGAGTTCTTCTCAACCTTCTATTAAGTCCTAGCAGTCTTAAAAGAAGGGAGATCAAGTCAACACACTCGGAGTCTTAAGTGGAGGAGCTACAATTGAAGCTCTCGATCTTCACACGCGATTGGAAAGGTTCGAGAGAAAAACACGTTTAAGGTATTTATCCCTCTTCTAGTTCATTGATTAGTTCATGCTTTATCGATCATGATAATCTAGTGTTAACATATAGATGTTTGAGATTCCGCTTAGAACACTAGATAGTTGTATTAGATACACACATAGTCCAATAGTGGCATCACGAGCCGGTTGCATGAAACTATCTCTGACTAGACGAATGAGATTCGAACTTGATTGATTAGATGATTTTATGTCTTAATAAAGATTTAGACATGAAATTGATTAGTTTGAATTAGATTTAGACTTAATTGGATAGAAATTGAAAGAGTTTCAATTCGTAGAACTTTAAAAAATTTGATTTTTGAAAAGTGTTTTCGAAAAGAAGTTTTAAAAGTTAATGATTTTTTAAAAGAGTTTCAAAACCTACTGTTTTTAATGATTTTTCATCAAAAACAACAGTTTAGGGTTGAGTGGGAGAGAAGACAGCAAGCTCGGATGGTAGTTTCTATTTTGGAAATAGAAGCTGCCGGTCCGGACCAGCCAGGACGCGTCTGGCCAGTCTGAGCATCTCGGGAGATACGGAAAGACCGGACTAGGATAGTCCCAGTCCGAGTCCTACTGGGAGTCCAAGACATGAAGTGTCGGACGCCCAGACGTGTCTAGGATGCGTCTGGAATCCCAGTCCTTCTCGGTCTAGGACGGAGACAGAATCCGAGTAGGACTGAGAGTCCGAGACTAGGTCTCGGACATCCCAGACGCGTCTACGACGCGTCTGGAATCCCAGTCCATATGCGACTGGGAGCCCGAGAAGGTCTCAGACATCCCAGACGCGTTTACGACGCGTCTGGAATCCCAGTCCATATGCGACTGGGAGCCCGAGAAGGTCTCGGACGTTCCAGAAGGTCTCGGTCTTGGGCCCAGACAAAGTCTGACCAACCAGACGCGTCTAGGACGCGTCTGGCACGTCCTAGCTTCTCAGACTTAATGTCCGAGAGAGCAATACTTGGTCAGACGCGTCTGATGCACCAAGACGCGTCTAGGACGCGTCTGTCGCCAAGGGACGCGTCTGACCTAGGGCCAGGACGCGTCCAAACCAGGGTACCAGACATGTTTGGAACATGTTTTCTCGCTCCGGCCAGTGTTAAACACTTGTCCGAGCCAAGTTTTGGGTCAAACCGAGACTGGTCCGCGGGTGTTCGACCAAGTTTAACTTAAGTCTTTAGAGTTTGACTCGGGTTTTTTGGGCCTTGACTTGAGTGGGAGGTTTTGACTTTTCTTCCTCTAACTTCAACCATAGTTTTTTTCCCGAAAGTGACCCGGGCATTCCAAAGGCCAAACGGAGTTTTTCCTTGAATCGATTTTGGAAATCATTAAGGAAGAAACATGACGTGTCATTAGTCCGTATTTCACGAAAATAGACTTAGAATTCACGTTAGACATAGAGATGTTTCACAATTTTCCACAAATAGCTATACGAAACGTAGCGAACCTAGAAACGAATCTAGGATACATAATTTATCTTATATGATTGTCATATTTCTGAATGTACGCATATAAATATATGTGTGGTTGCGTAGATTAGTATACCATTAGATAGGTAAACGCTTCTTGTTTCTAAGCACAAGTGTGATGTGCCTGAATAATACTTAGATTATAGGGTCTTAAGAAACCATTGACGAATCGAATGATGGGATCATGATTCGAGTGGGAGTACTCAATGGTGGTTCATGGATATGAATACAAACGAACCTTAGGAGAACAAGAAATAACCTAAAAGATGAGATCTTTTAAGAGTAATACTAACATTTATGAAATCATTATGCAAACCCACATAAATCTTTACGTAATAAAACATAGTTAGTTATGCTAGAGTTAACAGCAACGGAACTTGATAAATTACGTAAAAGTCCCAAAAAAGAATTTTGAGTAATGCCTACCCAGATTAAGACACCTGTTGAGCCCTTGTTCATCGATGGTGGTCATGCCAAAGCAGGGTGCCATCTTTTACCTCGGGACAATACGGGTAGATCTATGAAGAGGTCTACGCGTCTAAATGGTTATTCTCCACGAGTCAGCAAAAGGGTTTTGGATTTCGAGGTAAAAGGATGAATTTAACACATAAGTGTTATTCATCAACCAAGAATCATAGGAGTATGATCAGTAAAGAGTTACTTACCCAGGAGGGCGGAGTTAAGGGCAGTGCCAAAGTACGCTTAACTTCGTAGGAATGGGGTCTTGGAATCGCCTTATTCAACCGGGGACGATTTTGAATAATGTGGCAAAAAAACTGTTTTTGCAATGATAATAAGTTTTAGGATTTTGTTTTATTTTTCTTTTAAATGTATTGTAAATATGACTATTACAAAATACTTACCAACCTTTGTTCATTCCTTCAGAAGGATTTAAACGAAAATTATTTTCACAATTGGAAAAGAATCCGAGAAACGTTCTTGAATTCGAAATAAAGAAAACGTCCGAGAATATCTCATTCTTGATGTTCACTACCACTTCAAACGACTTAGGATATGATTATCCATAAATTCTTTTGTCAACATCCATAAAATTCTTCTCTCTCGAAGGGATTAATGATATGGATGCATACACAACAATTCGACAACTTAAGGAAGCGTTACACCAGATATAGGGAATCTAAGAAACATTCTTAAGATTCTATCACCAAAAGAATATAAGAAGAGTTCTTATGATTCAAAAGCTTAAAGGATCGATGTAAAGGTTTCTAAAGCAATGGCTAGGCCATTCAAGGAAACTACCCTAAGTACCTGGAAGACAAAAGAAACGGAATTACGAATTCTGATTCTTGTATCTTTGTTAACTTAGTTAATCTAGCAAGTATTGTAGACTCCCTTCATCAGCTGCTTAAGACCAGATGTGCGGCTCAGTGGGAGCTCAAGGGAATTACTTACTTGACTAAAAGAAGAAAAGACCCAAGAGGGAGCAGAAGTAAAAAGTTGCTAAGGATGCTGAAAGGGATCAAAGTCTTCTTTTAGACACTGATCTAGGTAGAACTTAATAAACGTTATTATGTTCGTCTACAAACATCAAATGTTTTAAAACAGTGCTAAATCGACAAAGAGGTTCTTAGAGAACCAAGAGTATTAACAATGATACTATAGGCTATAATAAAGGGATTCAAAGAGGTCAACTCTTGTTTTGTCACTGGTCAAATTGACATAAGACACATAAAAGAAGATCCAATAGTATGGACTTCTGAGTCTGAATGATTTTGGAATCATAAGACAATGTGAATTTTGTTCAACAGGGCTATTTGACAAAGTCATTTTTTTGAAAGGGAGAAATGGCTAGTAAACTAATAGTATTCGTACATAAAGATGTACGTAAAACTATTAATACACTAACTAGAGTTAACCTGAATCCACTTGACGAAAATATAAGTCATTCGATTGGATCGAGATGATGAATATTTTAATCAAAAATTTGATGGCCATCAAAGAAGTTGAGAAATAATTTCTCACCTTGCTCCACAAACACATCATATGGGTGATGAGTCCAATGGGAGTAATCGAACATGTTAAACATGAGTCGATCGATGATGGGTATAAGCCAATCTTCCGAACACTGTCTAGGATATAGTCTCAAACACGGTCATTCTTTCTAGATAACCATATTCCGTCAAAAAGCTGAAAAGACACCATAAGAGTATGGCTTTGGAATAGTTCCAAAGTGGTCTTTTCTTGAGGTCTATAAATATGAAACTAATGTAAATGGTTTCCGAGAACCAAGTTTGCATATCAGACAAAATAGTTCTTTATAAGATAAAGAAATATTGAGGATTCTTACAGAAGCAATCAGAGAACAAGGTGGTTGTTGCTCGTGGTGATGTCTTCCTTGAAATAAGAGTTATTTCAAGAAGACAAATGGGAGAAATATTAGATATCGAAGAAATTCGATCTAAGCAACAAATTGACAATGATATACGAATGTCAGTAATTGCGGTCCTATCTATTCAGAGTCAATAGACATGGAAAGAGAGGTAGAGATGGAAGATCTCGAAGATCCTCCCGCATAAAAACAGATTAGATTCGTAGGAAAACCCTCAAAAGTTGAGAGCGTCTAAAAGTTGCTCAAACCCCTTATAGACCTTGAAAGCTCATAAATCTGTCTCAGAGGATGGAGATCCTGCTGAAGAAGAAAATGAGCTAGTTACACAAAAGTTGTGACGGAATCACTCCGAAACATGGCCTGGAGCCATATGATCATAATGGAATCCATGTCTGAAATCAAGTTTGGAACTTTGTCTATTTGTTTAAAGGAATGGTTCCTTTTAAGTTCAAATAGGTTTTTCAAAGTGAAAAACAGACAAGGATGGAAGCATTGGTGTTTCCCAGAGCAAACTTAGAAAGAAGGTTGCAAAATTCGTGGTATAGACAAGGAAAGACCAACCCTCGTGTCACAATGCTAAATACCATAATGATCTATTACTAGCAAAAGACTGTGTACATGACACATTCAGGAGGAAGTTAACTCTTCTAAAGCTAGTGAAAATGCAAGCTTCAAAATCCATCGAGGGATTAAAGCGAGCAAGTAGGAGTTGGAATCTTCGATTCATAATCAAGAGTTGTTTTCTTTGGGAATGAAGAGAAATTTTGAATTCAGGAAGTTCAAGAAGGTTAGTGGGAGTGACCCAGTTTTCTTTGGTCCGGTATGTAGACGACATACTAGAGATTGAGTACAACATTATGATGTTGAAAAACAGTTTAGAACTGACTAAATGAAAGGTCCACACACAAAGGTGAAATGTTTTGGGTACCAAAGATCTATAGAAATAGATCGAGTAGGTGATAAGACTTGTTCAAGAAAAGTCTTGAAAAGTCCAAAGAGAAAAACTCAAAAGGAGTATTTCTGCCCAAGTCTCATGGCACATAGCTTAGAAGATTCAGAGTCTGAAGGATTCTGATGAGCAAGCACGCATGAGAAAGATGGTTATGCTAAAGGCATAAAGACCGGTCATGTAGGACATGATTAAAATTCACCTCGACATCGCAATATACTTGGAGTATCTGTGGTCGTCACCAATCAAATCCAGATAAGCTGATCTGCAACACACAAAGTACTTAAGAAGAACTTGTGAATTCTCGGTAAGAAAATAAAAGGTTGAAAAGTCATATGTCGCAAACTTCCAGAATAAGATGACAATCTTGACATGGAAGAACGGTAAGCTGGAACGGTTCCAGGCAGAGTTTGTTGCAAACTTTACAAATAAAAGAAAGAAGTTAAAACTTGGGAAGTTTTAAGCTAGTATGGACATACTGAAAAATATCATAAGGATAATGACAAGCAAAATCCTTATAGATTTAATCTATTAACTAAACTGTCACCTTCGACTAAGTATGGAAATAATACTAGGGTCATAGGCATTAAGTTTTAAGCTTAGACTAGTAAAATTGAGGGAGTAAGGAGTTACACGGGTAGGCTCAAATTTTACAAACTCTTATTATCAGAAATAAGTTAATTATTTCGTCGTTAAATCATGGTTTAGTATTTAATCGACAGTCCAAAAATAGTGAAACATTCCAAGTAGGTTTATCAGATGCGTGATCTGGTAAATGAAACCCTACTAAGTGAACTTGGAATAGATTCATTATTAAGTCCCTAGTCTAGGTCATTGCATGGACAACAATGACTCATGAAGACTAGCATGGGAGATTGACTAATAGCACCGTTTCATGGGCTATAGGAATATAGTATTGAAGTAATTACATGGGTGTATGATTAGGGAATATACACTGGATAACCCAAACATGAGAGTTCTTCAAAAGATGAAAAACGTCATGAACACTCATAGGCAAGATTGGAGAGAATCCTTAAAACATGAGTGCTCCACTCATCTTATGTAAGGAATGTCGAACTTTGGTACCGTTAAACGTCGTGCCGTGAAAGGAAGTTATAAAGGCGGATTACTGGGGGAGACATGATAGACATAAAGTTAAGTGGGAGTACAAGACTGGATTATGTCCTCCTATTAGGTTAGGATTAGTATCTCCAGGCCACTTGAGGAGAAGCAACTGGAAAATGTGTGGACACACTCAAATGGATTAATGGTTAATCATTTGCTTTGATAGTTGTTCTCTAGATCAAGAAAGTCTGAAAGGTATGATGTATCACATGAGATATGAAGAGACAGGGGAATCGAGCATTGCACTTGTTTTAAGTACAAGTGGGAGACTGAAGGATATATCCGTTCGGTCTGAAGGAGATGTCCTTCCGAAGGAGTGTCCTTCGACCAAGATGGCAATGCGATCAATTTGTCAGTTAGGATAACTATGAACTCATCCTGAAGATCATCCAGTCCGGTCCAATTAGGGATCGTAATGCTTTGCTAGAAGCCGCTTACGATCGTCGGATCACTTCGGTGATTCGCGGCTAACATAGACCTGATCCTACAACGGGTTACACATAAGACTGGTAACTTGATCGGAGAGATTTGACTAGACGGGAACAAGCTAAAGATGGATTATATCCAACTTAAAAGGCTAAAAGGATTCGAATGGCGATTCGGAACAAGATAGAAAGAATCGGGCTTAAAAGTGGTGCCCGGAGCAAGGCTCTTAGGGCCGGCCACATGATGGCCGACCAAGGTAATTGGGTCGGCCATATAAATCCCATAGTGGGCCGCCCTGGCCGGCCACACTTAAGGGAATAGCCAAAATATTTTGGTAATTATTTTTTCTATGACCCGGAAAATAGAAAAACCTAATTTGAATATGATCCTAATTAGGGTTTCTCTATATAAGGGTCATTAGAGAACAGAAAAGGTATGGATTTTTCTTGTCGATTTTTCTCAGAAAGAAAAATATACAGCTCTCTCTCTCTCTCTCTCTCTCTCAATATACAGCTAGTGGAGAGAGAGGATTGTAGAGAAAAAGCTCCCGTTCGATCAATCTAGTAAAGAAGAAGAGTTCTTCTCAACCTTCTATTAAGTCCTAGCAGTCTGAAAGGAAGGGAGATCAAGTCAACACACTCGGTGTCTCATGTAGAGGAGCTACAATTGAAGCTCTCGATCTTCACACGCGATTGGAAAGGTTCGAGGGAAAAACGCGTTTAAGGTATTTATCCCTCTTTTAGTTCATTGATTAGTTCATGTTGGTAATCTAGTGTTAACATATAGATGTTTGAGATTCCGCTTAGAACACTAGATAGTTGTATTAGATACATACATAGTCCAACATGTCCTCCCTATGTTCCTGAGGAGCGGGCTATTCTTCGCCTATAATGGTTGGACAGCCGCTCTTCTGCTACAATTCCGGGCAGAGACAACATAACATTCCCTAGCCGTTGCCTGATCTCCTCTCGCGACTCCCACGAGGCTTGTTCCCGGGATCGAGAATTTCATCATTAGGTGGTTTAAAGATATGATCACTTTCGATTCCCTTAGGAAGTTTCTTCCCAGGATGATGTTATAAGCGTGTAGTCTGTCGATTATCACGAAGTTTAGCATTATTGTTCTGCTGGTTGCTCTTTCTCCGATGAGTATGGGTAAGGTGATTATTCTTCCGGTCTTCACCTGGTTGTCTCCAAGTCTTAGGTATCGCTGATAGGTTTTCGTATGTCGTGCCCTTACTTGGAGCTTTTGCAGGCACGCTCTGCTTATGACCTCTGTGGAGCTACTAGTGTTGTTATTACCAAGGGGTCAGTATGAGGCGTGATTATTCCTCTTAGGTCCTCATCTGTAGAGACTACGGGGGGTGTTTTCTCGACAGGGGGCGTTGCGAACGTCATAATTTCATCCTCCTGTCTACGCCTTTTATTTCCTTTGTTTGCTTCATGAACTGGGCCTCCGACTATGACGTTGATGTCGTCCCACGTTTCTGGCTCTAGTTCTACTCTTTTTCTCTTTTAGCTTTCCTCTTGGGTCGACTTCTTCCTTTTGTCTGAGCTCTTCTACTAGCGTTTTGGTTGTGTCGTTGAGACGTTGTATCAAATTCGATCGGCGCTGAGCCAATGTCTCGATGAGTGTCAGGTTACGTATCTGTTCGAGGTTCGCCTCTACCTTTTGAAGAGCTCCCGATCGGGCCATGATGTTGTGACTATTGAAGTTTGATGTTTTGCGATCGCCATGACACCTCCTATCAGGGGCGTTCACCCGTCCTTCGACCTGTTTACCCCTGAAAGCCCTGAGACAGTTTTAGGAGAGTTCTTTGAATGATTTCATGGACCCGGGGGCTAACGATTGATTAGTCGTGTAGAACGCGCGCCAGACGTCTTGGTTAGTCGTGTAGAGGCTCATTACCACCACGTAGTTTATGAGGAATCTCCCTGGGTCCTCTTGTCCCCGGTACTGTTCCAAACTGGGAACCTTCGAGTCTTCGGGTCTACCGAATTCCAATGCTTCCGGCTCAAGAGGGGACTGGTGGGTTTCCCGTGCCACCTTCCTCTATATTGCCTCGGCAGTGCGGAGGTCTTCTCATAGCAGTGCAATCTCCCTTTCCTGTTGCTGGCGTTCGATTTTAAGTCACTCAATAGCTGCTACGAACACGGTCTGGTTAAAGGACATCTTCTTGGCCCCGTCAGGTGTGTAACCTCCTAATGACATGTCTATCTGATGGATTTTGAAGAAGCAGCCAGTTTTGAAAAAGTATGAAAAGAGCTCGGGTTACCGGACTGATGATTTTGCTGGAGAGACCCCGTCCTTCTAGCGTCAAATGCTGATGTCAGAAAATGTCCTTCCGTTATATCAGCATGAAACAGGGAGTTGATGCATGACAACCTTCGTTAAGTTGAATGTTTTGTTAAGGCAGGTTAGATTCTATCGACTGAATCTGCTTCTAGCTCTAGTTCTCTGCTTCTCCTGCTCCTTATTCCTGGTTCCTGCTCGTCTGTTCCTCGCTCCTGTTCCTTGTTCCTTGCTCCTGCAACTGCACCTGCTCTTGTTCCTTTCTCTTGTTCGTCTATTTCCAAGGAGGGGGAAACCTGCAAAGGGTTCAAAAACCGCTCTGACGGTCAAGCCAGTTAAGGTGTTCTTTGCAGTAAAAGAATGAATATCGATTGATCCTTTTGAGGTGGCGAGTTACGAGAACTCAGAGTTAACAGTGATCTTCTCAGGTTTAGAGATCATGTCCTTTGAAGGACGATTTGGGGGCTTTTTATAGGCTTTAGAGGCGGCGGTGATTGCCGTGGAGGGAAGTTTTCCCCTTGTGTTTATCTCGCATCCAGGATAGATGAAAGAACCTAAGTTCAAGGATCTTTCATAGATATCCTTCCAATATGATAGATCTTTGGGGAGAAGTTTCCTCTCTTGGACGCGTGAAGTCCACACTTGCTTAAACACTTAGAGATCTGTAGCCGATTGAGATCTCAATGGAGATTCTGGGATTAAGTCAGTAGATTGGTGGTGCGCTTTGCCTTCCTAGTTCTAGGCGTAAGGCATCGACCGAACCTACGTGGACCCCCCCTTATTCCTTTTGAAACCTAGGGCTGATCTGTTCATGCCAAAGGCGTTCCAAGGCTGGTTTCCTCTAGCCAACCTCCTAGTTAGGGAAGTTCGTGACGGATCGTCAAGGGTTTAGCCGACCTGCTACCTAAAGCCGGGTTGACCCGATGGACTTCATGTCTTATCTTGACTCTTCGGACGTTGGTCAACGTCTAGACATTTTGTGCATCATCAGAAGTGTTCTGAAGTTTTGAGCGTTAAATTTAAATAAATTCCAAAGGCAGTAGATATACCTGGAGTAGAGCTGTTCGTAAAACTCGATCATTCTTTTCGTATCTGTTTACCTGATTTTCCGCTTTCCGGAGCTCATTCGCATGGAGCTGGTTTGCAAGTGACCAGGGTTGTCGTGCGAGAACCGGCCTATGGTGAGAGGACGAAAATTCTGAGGGTTTCTACCACGTGTTAGTTTGCCCGTGATACGTTTCGATTGCGTGCCTTGGGATATAAATTCCAGCTTTTCCATTTTAATCTGTGACATCAAAAAACTTGATTTTTTGATCACGCGTTTTCGGCATTGATCTTTTGGGCAACTGCCCACGATACAATCGCTGCCATGTGTGGGGCACGTGGCGTCCTCTTATTAGAGAAACGAATGAGTCTTGTTGAGTCTCATTAATTCTGTTTTGACTTGGTCAGTCTTCAGCCGCGATTTGATGCCTGGTCATTATGACTTGGTGTGTTACCTTGGTCACTTTTATTCCTATCTTTAATGCCCTCTTCTGTCGAGAACACTCTTTGCCTTCTTCTTTCACTATAAATAACCTCCTCTGTGCTTGATTTTTCTTCAAGAACGATTTCTTCTAAACCGTTATTTCTTAATATTATTTCTCCCTTGCCTTCTGATTCCTGGTGAATGGTGAATCGTGATGATCTGTTATCCTCTATTATTAGTTGTTATCTAAAAACTCATATAATCTCGTGAGTTCAATTTTTAGAAAACTCATATGATCTCGTGAATTAAATTCTCCAACCACTGAGGGTGTCATCAGGAATGCGAATAAACCTCATTCTTGTGGTTTGAGAAACTAGATAAACAGTACCACCATACCACTTTTTCCAAATGAATTCTGAGAGGAAGACAGTGAATAAAGGAAAAGGAAGAAGCAAAGAAGATCTCTGATAAAAAACTTGACGTGAAATCTAGTGAACCTAAATACTAGGCTAACTAGACCAAATTAAAACTCGCAAATGCACGAATCGTATGTGAATATGACACGTATAACGAGGTCGATCCCACGAAGACTTGTTCGGAAGTAAATCTAAACCTAAAGCTAACTAATAAACTAGGAGAGAAAAATAGTTGATTTTTGAGAAAGTATTTGAAAAACTAATAGAATTGAAACTTAGAAAATAAGATAAAGTTGTAAGGAAACTATAAGATGGTAAATCTAGGATATTGGAATTCACCACTAACAATCATATTGTAATCTAATATCTAATTCAAATTATTATCCCTCTTTGATAACTCAAAAATTGTTAGAAATCAATCTTCAATTTCGGAAGATAAAACAATAAAAGACCTTTCTCAATTAACTAAACCCATAACCCACACTTCACATAAAATATCCTGGAATTAAGAACCAAGTTGTTAGTTTCTTAGGCTAACCGAAGTACGATTAATTTTAAAACATTAAGGCACGTTAAAAGAGATAATAAAATAAAGGAAGAATGAGTCAAAGATCCATAAAACCAACCACTAATTAGCCAACCATCAAAGCTAGGAAGAAAATAAGGTGCAGGTCCAAATTACCCAGATTTGTTGGGCCCAAGAAAAAAATGACAGCCCATTTTCTCTAATACCCTAAACAGCCTTTAAGCCCCTTTAAGCTTATTTATCTACACTCTTCTCTCTTTTAATTTCTATTTCTCTCTCTACGCTTTTATCTCTCCTTAATTATCTCTCTTTTATCTCTCTACAGTAACCGAATCTTTAGATCTAGATTTTTGGGTGTTTGGTTTTTCTTCAAGAAAGTTTCAAGAAAGCAACTGCTCCCATCAAGATTTCTTCAAGGCAAAAAGTTCAGATTTAATTTAACTTTTTTTCAATGCAGATTGACAACCAACCAGTTTAGATTATGATTTTGGAGAGGGATTCATTAGTTTTAGAGAGAGAAATTCATCACCAAGTTTGGATATTTTTTTAATCTCTCTAGCAGTATAACAAGCTTAAAATCAACAAAAGGTTCACATAAGAATTTTTCTATACCCTGAAGATCAAAGAGGCTTAGATCTGAAATCAAGACTCAAATTTTGTTGAATATTTTAGTGACACTGACTTGTTAAGGAAGACATCTGGAGCGATGTATGATGCTTTTAAGAATAATTGTAGTTTGGATGTTGGTTTAAAAAATTTAAGAACAACATGATTTTTGGATTTAAAACAAATTCGGTCAGAAGGTTGAAGAGTCACCTACAGAATATTTTGGTATTTTTGTATCTTTGAAGACTTTTTCTGATGAAGGTTGTATCTTTAAAGATTTGATGGTGAAATTATATTATACTCCATAATTTAGATAACCAAATTTCATATAATTTTTCATTGAAAAAAATTCCGTTTTGAAAGGAATGTATAGGACATTTTATTATTTACTGTACGTAACAAAATTTTCATTAAAAAAATTTCTGTTATGGAAGGGATGTATGGGACATTTTTGTATGTATTCGGGTGGTGATAATGATGATATTGGGAGAGCTTGTGTTTTTTTCCAATTTTTCAGTAAGTATTGTATATATTCCCGCAATTAGATGATTATTTAAAAGAAAACATATTTTATTTATAGTACATTTAAAAATGTCACGTACATTTCAAAATTGTCTATGTGTTAAGAAGGCAAAATATAGAAACAAAAAGTTATTTTACATTATGCACAGTAAATATCATATATATTCCCGTATTTAGATGATTATGTATATATTCCCGTATTTAGATGATTATGTGAAACAAAAATTATTTTATTTATAGTACATTCGAAAATGTCCCGTACATTTCAAAATTTTCTATTTATGTTAAGAAGCCAAAATATAGAAAAAAAAGTTACATTACATTATGCACCGTAAATTCATAAATGTCTAGTAAATATCATATATATTCAGACATTTAGATGATTATGTGAAAGAAAAATTAAGTTATTTATAATACATTCCCAAATGTCCCGTACATTTTAATATTTTATGTGCATATTAAGAAGGCAAGCTATAAAAAAAAGTTATAATATGTACTGTTTCACGTTTGAAAAATTGTATTATGCAAAGTGCATTTGTAAATGTCTTGTACATTATGAGGATATCATAAAATTAATTAAGGGATTATGTTATGTGTAGTACATTTTCAAATGTACTATAAATCTCATAATGCCCTGTGAAATTTCTTATAATTTTTATTTTTAGGAGATTTAAAATTTTGGAGCATTTTTTGAGAACAAACATGTGTACGAGAAACAAAATCTAAAAAAAAGAAAGAAAATCTGCAAAAAAAAAAAAAGAAAGAAAAAGGAAATTAGAGAGAGAATGTAAAAGAATAGAGACGGAAAGTTGTTAAAAGCACCAAAAAAAATTAGGAACTCTCACATTACGAGAGAGAAAATAGGAGTAAAGAGAGGGAAGTTAGAGGAGAGAGAAGTACGGTGAAAAATTTAAGAAAAGTTACGTGAGGAGAGAGAAGTACGGTGAAAAGCTTAGAGAGAGAGAAAGTTGTTGATGGCATTTCTGTAATTGTCGAGTGGCAAATTTTGTAAATAAATGAAAATGTTTCCTTAGTTTTGTAAACTCACTTTGTACTCTGACACATTGGACCTGAATCTCTTTTTTCTTCTGCAGAGAACCCCTTCCCCATTTCAAACAATGAATTGGATGTTTTGCTCAACCCCTCTAAAATAAATATGATATTCGAATTTCAAATACTCATGTTAGGGTTTCATCCTCTATCCTAGCGGAAGAGTTAGAAATCAATGGATATTAAGTACATGGTTCAATTAATGATAAACACGTAAAGGAAAAGAGAAGAGAGAAAACGATAAAACCGGATTGATATCGATGTAGCCCGTAATTTGTGTTAACTCCCTCTTGTTTTTCTCCAAAACTTGTCTTCGATATAGTCCTTGAATCTCCAAAACTCTTGCACTCAAAAGAACCTAATCTAACTCCAATGTTGCTCCTCTAAACTTGCTCTCAACACTGTTATGTGGGGTGGTGTTGTGTTTTAAGTCTTGGGTTCTCAGTCCTTTTATAGATTTGCATAACTGATTTAATTAGTAACTTCCCAAAAATACTCTCTCAGCCGACTTAAACAATGTAACCCACTAGAAGTTGGTAATTGGTGGACGAGAAGCACTCAAGGTTTTCGCTACAGGCGGTCTGCCAACTCAACTTTTCACATGGGGTAGCCGAGACTCCAACTGGGCGTTAGGGAAATTTGAGTTACTGCTCGTAGAGAATTAATGAGGAAGCCTTCTTAATGGGTGGGACCACCATTAATTTAAACACTTCCTTCCCAATTTTTAAACTCTCATCAGGAACACTTCACGTGGGAGTAAGTTAAGTCTTCTTTATCAGTCCCTAATAATTCAGAATTGCCCCCTGTAGAATGCATAACTGCAGAACGCACCTCGTATTAACTATTCTTTTGAAGCCGATTCAATTTCATCACCTTCTTATAATTGAAAACTTCTTTATGTTTTTGAGAGTTTCCTACAAAACCATGTAACTTAATTTATTCCACAAAAATTAACACGTAAAAACTATAAATATAAAGCCTGCAAAAGGAGTTTTTTACGTACTCATCAGTCATTATGACTTGGTCTGTTACCTAGGTCACTTTTATTCCTATCTTTAATGCCCTCCTCTGTCGAAAGGACTCTTTGCCTTCTTCTTTCACTATAAATAACCTCCTCTGTGCTTGATTTTTCTTCAAGAACGATTTCTTCTAAACCGCTATTTCTTAATATTATTTCTCCCTTGCCCTCTGATTCTTGGTGAATCATGATGAGGCCTTTGTTCGAATTTAGGCTCGATATTTCTTCAGGCAACTTATTTCTTTGCAATAGTGATGACGAAATGTGGTATTCCTTGTAATGGGGATGACGACCTGGGGTGCCGATTCAGGTCATTCTGCCAAAAGGAGAGGATTTTTGGTGTTGAATGGCTTCCATCCTCTTGGAGGGGGAGAATGTGTGTGGAGGAGGAATCATTTTCTTGACTTCATCTCTTCATGAAGTCGGTGTTGGCGGATTCGGCTTCTGATACTGGGTGGTATAGGTGCATCTTTGGAGTCTTATTTCTTATGGCTTGGATTCCCTTTTGTTTGTAATTTCTTGTGTAATATACCCGAACGCCCACACTCGCCTCGGTGTCCTTGATTGTAATTTCTCTTGTAATGGAGTATTACCTTGGAATAAAGAACTATTTTTGCCTTGAATCCGTTTTCCTCTTATCTTTCTTTGATTGAGTGAACTTCTTTCTTGCGGCAGCCAATGGTCGGCGCGGTATTGTTATGACGTGGCACGTGTTCATTCTTTGCTTGCGGTTCGAATTTTCACGGATCTGCGACCGATTTGTGGTCGAATTTGCCTTATAAATACCCCAATCTTCAAGATATATTGTTTCCTTTTATCTTTCCAACTTCTCTTTTTCTGTTGTTTTTGTTGTTCTTTCAAACTTCTTTATCTTCTCGCTTTCTGAGAAAGAATGGCTGCTCTTACTCTCGATCTCTACTTTTCCAGTCAGCTTCATTATCAGAGCTTGATGACCCAGGAGGACCTTATCTCGCTTCCTCAAGAACACTCGATTCTCGAGAATGTCGAGCTTTTGCTTCCTACTCCTGAGGAGCGGATCTACCTTACTTCCCACCGTCGCGTCGGGATTTATGAGGTTTACTTCAAGCTGGTTTGTTTCTTCCCTTCCCTGCTTTCCTTTCGGAGGTGCTGAACTTCTATGGTCTCCTTGGCTTCTAGTTGAGCCCTATTGTTGTACTTCTCCTTGGGCTGCCACGGCTGTTTCGTCGGCTTAAGCACGACTTGTTGGGTTTACATGTATCTAATACATATCTAACTAGTGTTGGTAGCGGAATCTCAAACAGCTAATGTTTAACACTAAGTTATCCAGGATCTATACATAAACTAACTATGCACTAGAAGGAAGAAGAATACCTTTAATCGCTTTCCCATGAACTAAATTCCGATCAGTATTCGAAAGATAAAGAGCTTCAAGTGGAGATCCTCTACTTAAGACACCGAATTGTATAACTCGAACTCCCTTCTTTCAGTCAGCTAGGACCTTCTTGAAGGTTGAGATGAAGAACTGCTTCTCTAGAATTGATAGATAGAATGAGAACTTTTTTCTCTAAAATCCTCTCTCCAATAGTTGTGTGAAGAAAATGATTTTATTCAGAGAAAATTCCACACCTTTTCTAAATTCATAATGGGGCTTTATATAGGCATTACTATAGTAGAGTCCCTCTCAAATAAGGAATCCTAAAAGTCTCTCAGAAAAGATAAGTACAAGTTAGTGTTTAAGCTAACTAGGACTCTTAATATGGAGAAAACCCTAATTAGGGTTTCCCCATGGTGTGGCCGGTCAGAGTAGCCCTTAATGGGCTTACTCTGCCCGCCTCACCCTCTTAATAAGGCCGGGCAGGGATCTCCCTTAAGGGAATCCCTTGTTGCCCTTTTAAAGTGGGTTTTTTGCCTTTTCGGACTTCTCTTTCGAGCCTGATTCTTTCTATATCTTAGACTGGATCATATCCATCTATATACTAGTTCCCATCAGTCTATTCTCATTGTTCAAGTTATTAATTCTTATGTGTAACCCGTTGTAGGATCCAGTCTATGTTAGCCGCGGATAGCCGAAGTGATCCGACAATCGTAAACGGCTTCTAGCTAAGCATTACGACTCCTAATTGAACCAGATTGATTGATCTTCCTAAAACGTCATCATTATCCTATGAGCCAAATCGTAGCATTGTCATCCTGGTCGAAGGACATTCCTTCGGAAAGGATATACCTTCAGACTCCAAGGACATATATCCTTCAGTCTCTCACTTGTACTTAGAACAAGTGCAATGCTTGATTCCCATGTCTTTTCATATCTCATCTGACGCGTCATATTTTATCAGACTTTCTTGATCAGGAGGACAAACTGTCAAATCAAATGATTAACTTTTAATCCATTTGAGCACGACCATGCATTTCCAGTTGTCACTCCTCAAGTAGCCTAGAGATACTTTATCCTAACTCTCGTTAGGAAGACATATTCCATTTTTGTATTCCCACTCAACTTCATGTCTATCTTGTTTCACCCGGCGTCCGTTTTTATAACCTCTTGTTACGGTGCGACGTTTGACGGGACCAAGGATTGACATTCCTTACATAAGATGAGTGAGTACTCATGTTTTGAGGAATCTCTTTGATTTGCTAAATGAGAGTTATGACGTTCATATCTTCAGCTTCTTGACGTACTCTCACTTGGTGGGTTCCAGTGTATTTTTATGCACTCATGAAGTTTGACTTGAATTCTCTAATTCCTATAAACCTGCCTGGAACTTTCTATTATTTTTGGATCACGTATCAAATAAACCTGTCTGGAACTTTCTATTATTTTTGGACTGTTGTCTAAATTCTAAACCACAATTTAGATGAAGAAATAAATTTAATTTATTTCGGATAACAAGAGTTTGTAAAAGTGAGTTTCCCACGTAAACTCTTTTACGTGCTCAGTTTTACAAGTCTCTTAGGGCAGTCTTTCATGACCCTAACTCCCTACATTCATACATCTCCCATGTTTGATCTAAGGTGACAGTTTAGTTTTGTGGATTCTATCCACTATTCGTTTTCACTTTGCTTATCACTATTATGCTGAAGAACGCCTTCGTCAGTTTTTACAATAATATCTGTTTTCTTAAACTGAAACTAACACTTCTTAAGTCGTAATTGTACTTGCTTTACTAGTAGTGTTTACAACGACTCCCACTGTGAAAAACTTCTTTTTCACCTGGTTTTCCTTCCTAAAAGATTCCTATCTTTATTTTCGGAAGATTGCTTTTATGACTTTCTTCAACTTTTACTTTCAGATGCACTTTCTTAGATACTCCAAGTATTCTAGGAACTTCTCTATTGTTTATGGGCGACGACATCAAATATTTATGTATTTCTAGATGTGCGGGTAAATATCGATCATGTTCATAATCGATCTCATGTCTCGCGACATTAGGATTTTCCTCATGTGTGCTTTTGCTCATCAAAACTTGCAAATTCTTATTTCTTGCTTAGCAGTGATCTATGAGAGATAGGTAGAATTTCTCTCTAAGAGTATTTCTAGTTAGACTTTTCAAAACTTCTTTTGAACGAATCTTATCATCTGTTAATCTATAACTCTATAGATTTAGATGCCTAATTTATTTATTTACCCTCGTCAGGTGTAGTATTGAGTCAGTTCCTTAACTGTTTTTCGATTCTAGTATGTCTCAGATACAATACGTGAAACTAACTTGTTACACTCCCACTTACCCTCTTGTCGAACAAGAATCTAATCATTCTTTTCAGAAAATCAACTCTTGAATTTCTTTCATGAATGTTTAGATACCAACTCTTACTTTTGGTCCTATTGACTTTCAGCCAATTTTCAGAGTCTGGTTCTGCTATAGTTTATGTTAGTCTTCTGAAGACTCAATGGGGTTTCTGAACAATATTGTAGAATCTTCTTAACTCTTCTTAAGAAGTTAGGTGAGTTTCTCGTACTCTCATTGTGTTCTTTTGTTGCTCGGTTCGAATATTTTCTCCCACTTGTCTTCTTGAAGAACTCTTTTCAAGGAAGACACCATCGAGAGCAACATGCCAATTTTGTTTCGATGTTTTGTGAGGGAAAACACCCCATGTTTCTTCCTTTTAAAGAAAAAACTATGTCCGACGTTCTCAGACTTTAATTTAAAGACTTGTTTTAAAATTCTTCTAAAATCCATACTTGTATGACATCCTTTTATTTTCTATAGAAGTTTTGGGTTTCTTATGGGTATGCCACTTGTATTTAGACACTATCGTATCGGAAGACTTGTTATGACTGAGACTATTGATCTCATCAATATTTTTAGTCATTTCGATTGATTACTGGATTTAGGTTAAGTTTCTAAAACTTTTCTAAATTCGAGTACTTTTGTTGATTCTAGTCACATTAATCATAATCTTATGTCTTACATAAGTCTTAGTGATGAACTGACCTCTGTTTTGTCATAAGAGATCTTGTCCGACTAGTTAGTTCGAGCCATGTTACTCTTTCGAATTTCATGTTCATCCTAGTTGTCTGACTAGATTAGAATAACTAATTGAATCGTTCGGTGTTAATGTTTGTAAGTTGAAATGGGCACCTTTCTTTAAACATCACAAAATATCAAAACCAAATACTTTATTTCTCATAAATCCAATTTCAGAGAGATGTTCAAAAGAAAAAAAGAAAAATTACTAATATCTAATAAAAGTAATGCCTATAGAAGACTAGAATCCTTCATGAGCCTTATCAGCAACCATTGCTTCCTCTACTCTTGATGGGTTCGTCTCCTTTCAGTTAAATACTCTAGCTCCCGTTTGCTCCTGTCATTAATAATGAAATGAGCGTTAGATATCCAATACCTTTAAGGGAAGTGTATTTAATTGAATCAATTTTTAACATTTTTACCTTTGGCGGAAACCACGGTTCCGTTTTTCTTGTCTTCAAGGAATTTGGGACAGTTTCTCTTCTAGTTGCCCATGCCATCACAATAGAAGCACTTGGAGTCAGAAGTGGAATTCTTGGTTTTGGCAACTTGTTTGCCTTTGTTTTGCCAAATTTCCTCTTGTTCTTCTATTTTCCATCCCTTTTAAATCCTTTATCCTTCTGAACCATAAGAGCTTCTTTCTTAGGTTCTGCTACTACGATATTCTCTTCGGCTGTTTGGAGCATTGCGTGTAGTTCCTCCAAAGATTTATCCCATCCATTCATCATATAGTGCATTCTAAACTGATTGAACCCATTATGAAGGGAATGCAGGATGATATCAGAGGCAAAATCCCGGCCACGATCGACTCCAAGTCGTGCTAGTTTCTCAAAAAGACTGATCATTCTGAAAACATGTGGCCCTACAGGCTTACCCTTTTCAAGGTGGCAATCTAGTATTGCCTTTGACGTCTCGTACTTCTCCATTCTGAACTTATTTTGGAACAATTCCCTAAGTTGTCCTATCATGGTCTAAGCATCCATGTGTATGAACTTATCCTGAAGATTGGGTTCCATGGTTGTTAACATTAAGCATGTTACAGGTTCCGATTTCCCCCGAAGTCTTTTTTCTTACTCCTTCTCCTCACTAGTCGATTCTTCAGTGATTATCAGAACAAGAGTGTCCAAGACTACTGCATTGTTTTCGGATCTGAGTACAAGTCCTAGATTCCGTTCCCATACCTTAAAGTTATCTCCGTTCAACTTTTCTTTCTCGATGACCCAACGGATGTTGAGGGTTTCTTTCTTTGTCATAATTAAACTACATGTAAAGAATGCAAAATGACTTAAACTTGTTATCCTATCAAAATTCTAATTTTGCCATATCATTCAAAAAAATTTATCCCTTGTTTGAATAACATGATTCCAAGATCCAAATTCTTCAAAGTTAAGCGTACTAGGGCACTGCCCTTAACTCCGTCGTCTTGGGTGAGTAACATCTTTACTGATCATACTCCTATGATTCTTGGTTGATTAGTTTCATACTTGAGTGTCAAACTTAATCCTTTGCCTCGAAATCAAAAACCCTTTTGCTAACTCGTTGAGTAAAACCAGTTTCGACGTGTAGGCCTCTTCATAGATCTACCCGTATTGTCCCGAGGTAAAAGTTGGCCCTCTGTGGAGGCAGACCCACCATCAATGAACAAGGAATCAACAGGTGTCTTATTTCTGGGTAGGCTTATACTCAAAATTCTTTCAGGGATTATTACGTATTTTATCAGGTTTGCGTTATTGTAAACTCTATCGTCACCATTCGTGACTTTTATACGTAAGTTTTTATGTGAATTCTCGTGAGGTTTTATCTAAAACCTTAGTAGAGGCTCCTAGAAGATCTTTATCTTTTAGTTTATTCTTGTCCGCCTATTGGTTCTTTTGGATTTCATCCTTGAACCACCATTGAATAATCCCACTCGAATCATAGTCTCATCATCCGATTCATCAACGGCTTTTCTAGACCCTATACTCTAAGTATTATTCAGGCACATACTCGTTTGTGCTAAGAAACAAGAATCTTTTACTTAACTAAAGGCAATACGATACTACGCATTCACATATACATACAAAATATATGACAATCATAAATAAAGTATGTGACCTAGATTCGTTTCTAGGTTTTGCTATCTTCCGTATAGCTAATTGTGGGATATTGTGACAAATCTATGTCAAATGGGCTTTCTAAGTCTAATTTCGTAAAATTCGGACTAATGGCCCATTTAATTTCTTCCTTTATGATTTCTAAAATCAAACTCGGAAAAACTCCGTTTTGGGCTTTCGGATAGCCCGGGTCAATGTCGGAAAAATAATGTTTCGGAATCGGAAGAAAAAGTAAGAAAATCTCCCGCTCGAGTCAAGGCCCAATGTGTCCAAGTCAAACTCGAAAAGACTCAAGTCAAACTAGGTCAAAAGGCCCTTTCACTAGTCTTGGTCAAGGCTAGTCAACAATCTGGACTTTTCGGGAAATGGGTCCTAGACCATGTCGGATAGCACGTGCTAGTCGCGTCCTAGACGCGGTCTAGCACGGCATGGCCCTAGGCCATGCTCGGTTGGAACGGGTTGGACAGGAAGACTGTCTCGGACTCCAAATCTGAGACGTGCCTGGACGTGCCACACGCGTCCTAGAGGTGCCAGACGCGTCTGGATGCTTCCAGTCGCACCTCTGGTTGCTCCAGATGCATCCTAGATGCGTCTGGACGCACGTCCCTGGTCTTAGTCTTAGACCAGGACCAACTAGGAATCCCAGACGCGTCCAAGACGCGACTGGGACGTCCGAGATGCGGATATCTCGGACCGTCCTAGTCTATGTCCGAGATGCGAACATCTCGGACTCCCAGTCCGTCCTGGATTAGGAATCCCGGTCCTAGACGGATCGGGACTTCCTGTCCCGTGTTTTATGGGCTGGGGACTCTGTCCCGAGACCTGTTGTCCGGTCCGGACGCGTCCTGGCCGATCCGGACCTATGAGGTCTTTTGATTTTTCCAAACTCCTCCCCTCAACCAAATTTTACCTTCTTCCTACCGTTTTGCATGGAAAACTGTTGTTTTCTCATATTCAACACCCAAAATCCATGATTTTGAAATCCGTTTTTCAAAATTTTGGATCTGTTAGATCCGTTTTCGAAAACCCTTTTCAAAACATAAAATTTTAACGATTCTATGCATTGAAACCCTTTCAAATACATGTTTGATTGTATTTAAAACTTTTCCAATCTAATCAAAGTTTTGTCCGAATCTCTATCTATCAATCTTAAGTTCGAATCTAATTCGTTCTAGCCAAAGATAGTTTCATGCAAACGGCTCGTGATGCCACTGTTGGGTTTTACATGTACCTAATACATATCTAACTAGTGTTGGTAGCGGAATCTCAAACATCTAATGTTTAACACTAAGTTATCCAGGATCTATACATGAACTAACTATGAACTAGAAGGAAGAAGAATACCTTTAATCGCTTTCTCACGAACTAAATTCCGACCAGTATTCGAAAGATAAAGAGTTTCAAGTGGAGCTCCTCTACTTGAGACACCGAATTGTATAACTCGAACTCCCTTCTTTCAGTAAGCTAGGACCTTCTTGAAGGTTGAGATGAAGAACTGCTTCTTCTAGACTTGATAGATAGAACGAAAACTTTTTCTCTAAATCCCCTCTCTCCAATAGTTGTGCGAAGAGAATGATTTTCTTCAGAGAAAATTCCACACCTTTTCTGAACTCATAATGGGCCTTTATATAGGCATTACCTTGGGAGAGTCCCACTCAAATAAGGAATCCTAAAAGTCCCTCAGAAAAGATAAACACAAGTTAGTGTTGAAGGTAACTGGGACTTTTCATATGGGGAAAACCCTAATTAGGGTTTCCCCATGGTGTGCCCGGCCAGAGTAGCCCTTAATGGGCTTAATCTGCCCGTCCCGCCCCCTTAATAAGGCCGCCAGGGATCTCCCCTTAAGGAAATTCTTTTTGCACCCTTTTTTGCCTTTTCGGACTTCTCTTTCGTGCCCGATTCTTTCTATCTTTTAGACTGGATCATATCCATCTATATACTTGCTCCCATCAGCCTCTTCTCACTGTTCTAGTTATCAATTCTTATGTGTAACCCGTTGTAGGATCTGGTCTATGTTATCCGCAGATAACCGAAGTGATTTGACAATCGTAAGCGGCTTCTAGCTAAGCATTACGATTCCTAATTGAACCTGATTGATTGATCTTCTAATAAAGTCATCATCTATATAATAAAAGAGGAGGGTATCTTTTTAGAATATACCCTCCTCACTTAGTGGCTAGGATTTATCCCCACAGATTTGTCTTGGACGGTTCAGATTTAATTTGGGAGATGCTTTTTTTTCAACCTCACCCACCCCAAACACATTCCCGCCCAAACGCACTCTCTCTCTAGCTTTGTCTTTCACTCTTTCCTCTTCACGGTTTCTCCCTCCTCATCTTTCTCGCACAAAAGTTGTGGGTGTCGGCCTTTGCTTCTCTCATCTTCTTCGCGGGTAACGCTTCCTAGAAAGTATCTCTTTCTCTCTCCCTCTCTCTAGGGTTTTGATTTTGTTTTTAGATTTTTAATTAATATAGTACATCATCTAGGGTTTTGATTTTGTTTTTCAGTTTTCAAGTAATATAGTACATCATCTAGGGTTGTGATTTTGTTTTAAGTCTCTATCTAGGGTTTTGGTCTTGTTTGAGAAACTTTGAGTTTTGATTTTTATTTTCTTCCTCAAGTCTCTATCTAGGGTTTTGATTTTGTTTATGAAACTTTGAGTTTTGATTTTTATTTTCTTCCTCAAGTGTAGCAGTCCAGGTTTTGTTGATTTTGTTAGTAGCAATTAATTCCATAGTGTTCCATTTTGATTTTCATGTGATTTTTCATATGTGTTATTTGAGTAGCTTTTAGATTGATAATAGTTGTAGTTTATTGCTTAAGAGTAGCTTCTAGATTGATAATAGTTGGCTAAGTCTCTGAAGTCTTACCTTCTGAGTTTGTATAAACTATAAACGAGGGTGTAGCCCATTTATTTGCTGGCTAACACCACTTCCAAACATAGATTTTCGAGATACAATATGACAGCTTATTCGCTGGCTAACACCACTTCATTGTCTTGCAAGAAAAAAATAATTCTCATGGTTAAATTGATTTCCGAGAAGATTATATGAGAAAATAGTTGAACCTAAGAAAGTTGTATAATATATTGTTTGTTTTCAAATGGTTAAATTGATTTCCGAGAAGAACTTCATATTCCTCCTCATTATTTATATCTTTCTACATGTTTAGCATCCCTTATTGATGATGAACTTCACTAATTTGACTTTGAATCTGATTCTGAACATTTGGGTATTTCAACAGTTAGTAAAGTAATATTTACAGCTCCAAGATCAGATGATTGATATGTTTTGCTTATGTAAGTTCTTCTACTGATCTTGCTTTGTTTTTGTCTATCTGAGTGGTTATTAACATACTTCATGTTCATAGCACAATTAGGGTTTTGATGATTAATCATTTTTGCCAAATTTTTTTGCCTCTTTGACTCTACAGTTTTGGTGAATTCTTTGCATGTTAAGGTTCAGTTGCCACTTTCGCAGGTAAAAATTTTGTCATTCTATATAGTGACATCTCTGTGAAAAGAAAAAAAAAATGTTTCGCTAATTGTTTAGAAGAAAAAAATGCTTAGCTAAATGTTTAGAAGAAAAAAATGCTTAATGGGCATCTCTGTGAGAAGATGAATCAATAAGGATATTAGTATCTCATCAATCCTCTCATAAAAAAAACTTCATATTCGTGAATTCTTTGTCTATTAAAGTTCGCTCCAACTTCGTCGTTTATTGCAATTGTCGCAGGTAAAACTTTGTCATTCTTGCCATATTAGATCTCTCAATCGACAAAACGCAATAATTCTCTCTCACGCAGGTATCTCTCTTTCTTGATGTAGGGTTTTCAAGGTAGCAGTTCCAGGTATCTCTCTTTCAGACTTAGTTTACCACATTGTTGGGCCAGAAGTTAGTCCAAACGAATCGGGTAAATATCCGAGGAGAAGACCCATGGCTTACTAGCCGATATCTTCATTGCTGCCAATCGAGTAAATCTTCTCTACCTTTTTTTTTGGGTCTTACCTGTTCTCCGTCACTGAGGTTGATAATCTATATTATCACTAAAATCGTTGGAAATGAAGAACAAACAGAGTCCAACAAGAGCTCAAGTAAGTTCTATCTACGAGCTCAATCATTTATCGTTTCCTAATATATCTCAAGGTTTGTTCATTGTAGTTTTGCCTTTTACTTTAATAATTTTTATTTTCTAATATAGCTCGCTGTCTTTCCCTCACATTTTCACATCGGTTTCTCCCTTTCTTATCTTCCTCGCACAGAAGTTGTTGTTCCACAATTTTCATTTTCAGAAGAAGTTTAAATGCAGAACGAGTATAACCCCGAGATCGACTTTTGTTTTGTTCCACTATCCACTTGCGCGGCTAGCTGACTTTCTTACTATTTGAAAGTCGGAACCAAGGTAACGAAGAACAGCTTGCTGCCCTTTTCATCAAATGTGGGCAGGTAATACGTGTGTCGTTAGGTAATTAGGAAGTAATTTTGGTAACGAAGCCTTATTTTTTAAAAAACAAATTTAAATCCTGGCTACATTGATATCTGTTAAACGTCATCCTTTGATAGAAAAAAAACATAAACGTTTTCAATTTATCAATCTGTGTCGATCTTAGTTTGATTTGTTATGTCTTTGTTTTTTGTTACTTTTCTTTTCGGGTTTCTTCATCGATTTCCATTCTTTTTTTTCAAGTAGATTTGTTATTTTCAATTGTGATTATATTCTTTTCATCATACCTGTAATTCCATTACTTCGATGGATGCTTGCATCAGTCTAGGGCATTAACAAATCTCTCTTTGGACTTCGATGGATGCTTAGACTCTCCCACTGAACCCCCACAGGTATCTCTTTCCCCTCTTTCTTTCTCTCCCTTTATGTCGAGTTAAGGCTTCAACTTTGTCGAGCACCTAAGATTTTCAACTTTCACATCATCAAGAGCATCTCCAATGCCACATAAGATTAAGGAGGAGACATCTCAGCTATTTTCTTATTGTACAAGACATCCCGCTGTTTTGTAATTGTGCCCAAACAGTAGTAATAAAAAAAGAATAACACTGTCACTTTGTTGTTTTGCCACCATTTTGGTTCTTTCGGGGTAGTCAAACTTGGGAGAAACCAATTTAAATGATTGAGACTTACACTATGCTGATTTTAGGGTTTGAAAAAGGTACAATGTCGGCACAACTTAATAGATTCGCAGGTAAATAACTGTCAAATCTCCTCTCAACCCCGTATATCTCTCTCATCGCAGGTATCTCTCTAGATCTATCTATCGAGTTAGGGATCTGCCGCTTGCTGTCACTCTCTCTATATATATCTTTCTATCGAGTTAAGGCTTTGATGTAGGTTGATGATTATTAGGGATGTAGGACTTCGATTTAGTTTTTCTACTTAGTTTACTTTCAATATATATTTTTATATCATTTAGGTTGATGTAGGTTGATGATTAGTGGTAATTTAGGGGCTTGATTTAGTTTCAATCTGTTTTTGCGCTAAATGACATTTAACTTCTATGTATTTTTTATGTCATTAGGCAAAATCAACTTAATAGTTTCATCTGTTGCTTTGGCAAAATTGATGTATTAATTCTTTATGACTTGAATTAATACAATCTATGTATCAATTCAAAGTCAAAGGAAGAGAAGTCGTGAATATGGAAATCGATGGCGTGGAGGTAATTCAACTTTACTACGATTCAACAGTAAATGGACATCTTTTGTGTTATCTTATAACTAGGTTGGTGGTTGTGTTATCTTATAACTTGGTTGGTGCAACTATAGTAAAGGATTTAGTGTTGGGTGGTTGGGAATTAAATTACCTGAGTATGTTTCAAGTTGTGAAAGCATAATTTCAAGAAGTTACTCATTGTGCTTTTATCGCTCTTGGGGTTTTATCAAGAAAAAGGTGATCCCGACTGGACAGGTTAGTAATTCTTCTTATACACCTTATATTATTTTTGTCCCTTAAGTTTTGATGAGAAAAGAATTTGAGATTTGCAAGTTATTTTTTTTCGTGTGTTTAGTAATATAATTTACAGGTTTAAATCTGTTGTTGAGTTTGTTCTTCCAATGATCCAAAAGTATTCCAAAACACTATAAGCTAGCGGATCAGGGAAATTGACTTATGTTATTCAATATTTACCGTTTACGACAATGTCGTAATTACAGTACTGGATTAAATTTTGACCTAAAGTAATATGTTATTTATATGTTCAAATCCTTTTGTTAGGTTTGCTCTTTCAATGATCAAAAAGTGATAAAGTTATGTTAGGGTTTAGGCTACTGCCAAGAACGACAAAGTACTATGAATTTCAAAACACAGTGAGCTAGCAGATCAGGGAAATATCTTATGTTGTTCAATCTTTATGGGAATGTCCTAATTATTATATTGAAATTAAATTTCCACACAGGAAGTAATATAACTTATAGGTTCAAATGTTTTTGTTAGGTTTGTTCTTTTGATGGTCCGAAAGTGATAAGTTTATGTTAATCATCAACTGCACACTAAATTTATGTAATTAGATCTTTACTTTTATGTTAATCATGTAACTGCTCAATAGATAACGATGTCCGTCTTTGTGGGTGTCTGTTTTTTTACTTCTGAAGTTAGTTGGTATTCGTCTTTTATTGTTGAAGTTTGAATGAGGTTACCGTACACAAGGGACTCTTCATTCAGACTTTTCGAGTCAATTTAGATGTACAATTAGATTTTGGATATGAAACTTGAAAATTAACATACACCATTATCTTTTATGAATGTTAGATCTAGCAATGGTCTGAACTTCTTTTTGTATGTATTGCAGCTTGAGATGATCATCGGGGATATACTGTTTTTAGTCACAGAAGGATCGTCTCAACTTAAAAAAAAATAGGGGGAAGACCTATTTGTCGAGCACACATTGACTCGGACAAAAGCTTCTAAGGGTTTCAGTTTGTGTTGGCCAATCTTGTGGCTTTGGTGATTGGGGTTTCAAGAACAATATATAGTGTGATACAACAATGGAATAATCTATTGGGTGGATCTTTTTTTAGTTTTTGGGTTTTATCTCATATGTACCCATTTGCTAAAGGTTTGATGGGTAGGAGAGGAAGGATGCCTACTATAATTTATGTTTGGGCTGGTCTTATTGCTATTACTGTCTCGTTACTCTGGATTTCTGTTAGTCCTCCGGATGAAGGTCGAGGTACTGGTGGTGGACTTGGATGAATCGAGAAATAGACGAGAGATAGAGATGAAATTACAGGTTATTGATTTTCCTTTTTTGTTCTTGTTCTATTGGGAGATGAGATAATAATTCATAAATGTAATCTTGACCTTATTCAAATCGTTAAATAAGTGTCCTCTTGTGAGTATCTAAGGTTTCCCTTAGAGTCTATCTCGTATCTTAGATAAGTGGAAGTTCCTACGTTTAAGAATACTTTGTAGATATCTTGTCGAAGTGATAGATCTTTGGGGAAATACTTTCTCCTCTTAAACTATTGAAACCCAAGCTTGCTTAAACACTTAAGAACTGTAACCGACTGGGATCTTTTAGGGAGATCCCGAGATTGAGTCGGTAAGCTGTAGGCACTTTCCTGTCTACCCAGTTTAGGGTGTGAGACAGAGGCGTACCTTACTCGGACTCCCCACATTCCTTT
>BEHA01001414.1:134502-150773 GCA_002897215.1 Eschscholzia californica subsp. californica | reverse complement strand
CGGAGAAGGTGATGAGGTGGCCTAAAGGATGAGGTGGCGTGACATGGCAGAGAGAGAAAAAGAGATGGAGGAGAGAGAGTGACGGAAAGTTAAAGTTAACGGTTTTAGGGGGCCATATGGGTATTTCTCGTAAAGTAGGGGGGCCAGGCGGGAAGCTGGTCACAAAGTAGGGGGCCATTAGGGAAATAACCCCTTTTTTTTTTTGTCAAACCAATACTAATCTAGTCCAAGAGAAAAGAAATTACTACTCTATACTAGGGTGCTTCTAAAGGCACCGGACCAAAAGACTGTTAGCATCCGAAAATTTTATTGATTCGGGTCAATGGTTATTGACCTAAGTTCTCTATAAGCACCGATTTTTAATGTGAGTGACGTTCACCTTTGTTTGCTTCTTTTATCTTCTTCTTCTTCGAAAACAAAAAGAATTAAAGCCCTAATTTGTGTATGGATTTTTTTATGCCATTCCATCTACATTCACGATTACTATGTATGCCCATTTCAGATATGGATCTTCCTGTTCAGTATCTTCTTGTTAAATCAAAACCTATATGATTTAAAAACAAACCTTTATAGGAATTGAGACAATCTACCTACCTTAAATCTTTAAGCAAATCAGAACCCGTACACTCTGGTAAGTTGAAATCTACATATAGAATGTAGTATCGTTTCGCCTATTATAGATAACAGAAAGAAGATCAAAGAACAAGCAATACCCATTATCACAATGAACAAGAAGATTTGGAAATTGAAAAAAAAATAAGCAAAACCCATTAGCAGAAAGATCAAGAAGAGATTCTGAAGATAAAATAACAAGCAATACCCATGATTTGAGCTCGAAAAAAAATAACCACAGAAAGATGAGGAAACAAAAAACCTTAGGGTTTATACCCTTTCCTTCTTTTTGCATTTTTATTTTTTTCCTTCCAATGTCTGAATTGTACTTCAGCATTACGAACAGAGAATTGAAGCAGTCTAAATGGAGGAAGAGAGATTGACATGTATCTCTGTTATCTGTGGATTAAAATACTCACGGATTGACCAATCCATGAGTATGTGAAGATAAACGGATTAGCCAATCCGTGAGTATGTGAAGACTAACAGATTGGCTAATCCGTGATTTAATGGAAACGGGCAGTGAAATCATGGTTTCAATCTACCCTTCCCTTCATAATCTTTAGAAACAAGAGACAAGAGAGAGAAGGAGGTGAAATCATGGTTCACAAATTCAACACAGTATTATAATCTGTAAAAACTAACGACGAGTGAGAGAAGGAGGTGAAATCATGGTTTCTATCTACCCTTCCCTTCATAGTAATCCTGTAATTTGTGTGAATGGTAGGTAAAAGAGAAGGTAAAGTGAATAAAAAATCACCAATGGGGGCGATATCTTGCAGGAAATACTTTCAGCTGATGGTGGAGAATCTAAGAGGTGTAGGAATGTCAAGCAAAGATTTAGAGAAGGTATGAATAATCTTAGAGAGAGGAAGTTTGGAATTCCCAATTTGGTCAGATTTTGTGAAAGATGGATGGAGGGGTTAGGGTTAACTCTACTTTGACCGGTGCCTACATAGTTGGACAGTGCTAACAGAGAAAAGAGCAGTTGGGCTTGGTGCTAATAGAAATGGATGCTAACAGCCTTTTGGTCTGGTGCCTCTAGAGCCACCTTCTATTCCATGTCTTCGTTCTGTTTTCCTTCCTTGCCCGTTTAGCCAACTTGTCTGCCGCTACATTGCAATTCCTGCTAGTATAAGAGAATTTAACTATTTCCAGCCTCCGTTTTATTTTCGGTATTCTTTTAATATGAATTTTCGATTAGTCATTGAATTTCATGTCTGCTGTTCTGTAGATTTCAATAATATTGATATTGTCGCTTTCTATGGTGATTCTATTATAGTTATGAGATTCCGCCCATTGCATACCTTTAAGAATCGCAATGTCTTCACCTTCCTCCGAGTTTCTACTTCTAGTAGTAGTGGCATGTGCTTCTATGAATTTAGCTTCTTTGTTGTGGATAATTAAACTAATACCTGTAACATTCTGAATGTTGGTGAATGAACCATCCACATTAATTTTCAGAAAAGACGGTTCAGGGGGTTTCCATTTTCCTTGTTCTATCTAATTTTTGCTAGTATTATTTGTTAGGTTTTGAGGGAATGTTGTAATCATAGAAATGATTTTGTCTATCGAATTAATTTCATGTTCAAAACAGTGGTCGCAACGAGTTTTCCATATATTCCAAAGGATAGTAGCATAATGAATGTTATTCGTAGTGTAAGTGTTTTGTGATTTTTGTTCCCAAGAAAAAATCCATTCTACCACCAAGGTGATTTTATCAGATAAAATATTAAAGTAGAACCATATGTTTTTTACCAAAAGACAATGGAGCAGTGCATGTTCAATAGATTCAATCTCGTTACAATTAAGGCAATTCAGATTATTGTCAATATATTTACCTATTCTTTCCTTTACTGGTAGAGCCTTGACACATATCTTCCATATAAACACTTTTATTCTAAGGACAATTGGGATAGACCAGATGAAATTCCAGTTAGGTGATAGCGTTGCTGGCGAGTTCATACTGATACAAAGGTGTTGATACATAGATTTGACCGTAAATTTTCCTGACTTGGTTAGGCTCCATTTTCTTTGGTCATCATTTTCTTCCGTAATTGGGATCGATAAGATCAATTTTTTTGTAGTAGCATCAATCATATTATTGAGGAGAACCTCATTCTATTTATTCTGGTCAATCAGCTGCAACACCTTAGATAGGTGAGAAATCTGGTTATTGATTGGGATAGGTAGCGTGGGGACCCAGTTGTCTTTCCATATATTTATCTGTTCTCCATTATGTACCTCCCACATGGTGTAATTATCAATGTCGTTCAGATGTTTACTAATGTTTTTCCATATCCAGGAGTGATGAGATTTAGCTGGGTCAGGGTTATCGAATTTTTGAAATACTTAGCTTTTAAGAATTGAACCCAGATAGCTTTAGGTTCCGATTTGATTCTCCACGCTAGCTTGCTCAATATCGCTTGGTTGTCCAACTCCGGGGAGTGAATACCAAGACCTCCCAGATATTTAGGAAGGCAAATAGTGGACCAAGACTTGGTACATATGCCTTTAGACTTACCCCACCGGAACGACTTTTGCATAGTCGAAATGCTTTTACAAATGCCTTTGGGAAGGGCAAAGCATTGCATTTGGTATCGGGGTACGGCCGCAGCTATTGTCGAAATGACAATGGTGCGACCAGCTTGAGAAAGGAAATTGTGATTCCAGTTCTTTAATTTGTTTTTGATCTTTTGAAGAATATCGTTGAAAATCTTCTTCTTTTGAGCCCCAATAAATAATTAAGCTCCAAGTTATTTTTCCGAGGTGGTCGCATATTTGACTTTGAGCGAACGCATAATCAAACGTTTGAACTTAGGATGGGAATTTTTAGAGTATAAAATATTGAATTTGCCGTAGTTAATCATCTGACCGGACGCGCCGCAAAAAGTATTGAGAATATTTTTGAGAGTGTGGATATTATCCAGAGAATTACGACCAAATATAATGCAATCATCTGTAAAAAGAAGGTGAGAAATGGTAAGATTGGGATTATTAGTAGGGAAGCCCTTGAAATTATCTCTATCTTGCTCAGCACGAATGAGACGACTAAGACCTTCCATTGCGATAGTGAACAAGAAAGGAGATAGCGGATCTCCTTGCCTAATCCCTCTAGAGGGGTAGAAAGTGGGGCCCGGACGCCCATTGACCAAAACTGCCATAGAGGAGGTAGAAATGCAGTAAGAGATCATATTGATCCAGTGATCTGAGAAACCCAGCTTAGTCATGATATCCGTCAGGAAGTTCCACTCAATTCTATCAAAAGCTTTGGACATATCAAGCTTGAGTCCAAAATAGCCAGTAGCACCTTTCATAGTTTTAAGAGACTGTATGATTTCCTGACCCATGATAACATTGTCAGTGATTTGTCTACCTGAGATATAGGCAGTTTGGAAGGGGGATATAATATTCTGTAAGGAGAATTTAAGTCTATCAGCCAGGATTTTAGTGATAACTTTATAAGTGGTACTGAGAAGACTGATAGGTCTATAATCTGTCGTGGTATGGGGAGCTTCCGTTTTGGGGATCAGGCAAATATGAGTGTGGTTAGTTTCATGAGGGAGCTCCGCCGATTTGAAGAAATCTTGAACTAGACTGTAAATGTTGGGGTTAACTGTATCCCAGTTAGATTGAAAGAAGAAGTGGGGATAACCATCTGGGCCAGGCGCCGCTTCTTTTTTAAGACTCTTAATGGCTCTATTAATCTCTTCTTGATCCGGAACTTCTATTAATTTTTTTATAAAGACACCTTTTTTCTTGTCCCCACTGCTTTCTGTTTTTTTGTTAAACCAATACTAATGTAGTTCAACAAAAAAAAAAACTAAATACTAATCTATTAAACTAACATGTTAGTCGGTTGAAGACATATGCTGCTCCAGGGCTTGATGGTTACCCCTCTTTTTTCTTCCAATCTAATTGGGATACGGTGAGTCCAAACATTCACAACCTGGTCAGGAATTTCTTCAGCACAACCTCCCTGCCTCCGGAAGTAAATCATACTCACATTTGCCTGATCCCCAAGATCTCCTCCCACCAAGCCCCGACAGATTATAGACCTATTAGCCTACTCAATACTACCTACAAAATTATCACCAGGATCATGGCTAAAAGGCTCAAAAATACCCTAAACACTATCATAACCCCCAAGCGGCTTATATCCTAGGTAGACAGATTATAGATAATATTATCATTGGGCAAGAAATCATCCACTCCCTTAAGACCATGAAAGGTGCAACAGGTTACTTTAGGCTCAAACTTGATATGTCTAAGACTTTTGATAGAATTGAATAGAACAACTTGAAAGACATCATGACCAAGCTAAGTTATTCTGGAAACCCTCCGCGAGACATAACTCGTGCTCCTGTATGAAAACAAGAGAATCAAAGGCTAATTGCATAGCTCAATGCAATCGTGTATACCCGCGTTATTGGTAGACTTTTATATGGTCATGTCTTTTATGTGCTTCATTCTCATTATGTTTTTGGATATTTTAGAAGCATTTCTGATATGTTTTACTTCTAAAGCGTGGTTTGTTCCAAGTTTGGAGATAGCGTGAGCTTGGCATCAACTTAGAACCTCTTTATACATAAGTCTTGGTAGTATCATCTTTTATCTCCTTCGGTTATGGTAATATCTCTCCACTTTTCTCTTTAAATTGATAGGCCTCTTAATCATTTGGTGAGTGTATGCTAAGAACATTGAGGACAATGTTAGTTTTTAAGTTTGGGGATGCGGGGTTCGACCATAACCAATGCATGACCATGGATTTCAAAGACAAAAGGGTTCAAATTAGCCAAAATTTGAAAAATTTTGAGTAGATTTGCATGTGATTGTAGTGATGGTTTTAAGAATGTTGATGCATATGTGTCGAGTTGATGAGTTTTGTGATTGCTAATGGTCTTTGCAGTAAAGTCGAGTCTTTGAGTGTTTGTGTTATACTATGGGAGTAACATCATAGTGAAGAAGAAACATCTCTAAGAGACCTAGAGTAGTCATTAGTGGAGACTTAACCCATGTGAGAGCTCAATGCCTAACTTTTCCTTCGAGTGTACTCTTCCGCGCTAACTCCGAGTAGAATGAAGAGCTACTCAACCTCGTAATTATAAAGAGCTCATTTGATCTCGTGTACTCAACTTTCTTAGCCACTAGGAGTGACAATAGGATAGCGAATTAACCTTGCCCTTGTAGTCCATGAAACCCAATGAGAGTGTTAACTAGAGGGAGGCGGATACTTCATCATCATCCATCATCTTATATCCCGAGAATAAAGACATGAGAAGAAAGAAAGAAGAATGTCAAAAGCAAGTACAAAATGCAAAGTTGATTGCAAGAATAGAGTTATGTGTGTTGTATTTTGTTTTGGTTGATGTTATTTGTGTTATAAAAAAAGAAAAAAAAAAAAAGAAAATGAGAAATAAAGTGGTTTATGTGTATGTTTGAGCATGTGTTAGCTCTTTTGTGTGAGTGATGTGATTATACATATGTGTTGATGTTTGTGTTCATGAATAAGTATTCGAAGCAAGAAACGAATGTGGAAATGCTTAAGAGGTTCTATCATGAAGAGTTCGACATTCTCGGGAATCTACCTTCACCATCCACTTCTAGTATCCGCTAACCTTTAGAAGGCATTATTAGAGGGTAGAATGGGTGTGAAGGGCGAGTGAGCTTCCCCACTCTATTTAGTGGCTAATTTCTTTTCGAAGATCATTCGTTCCAAAATGTTGTCCTCACCCGTTTTTATGTGTTGAGTCCATGTTAGTGACCACACTCACACATACGAGTGAACCATTCTTGAGCGTTTTCATATTTGGAGTGTATGTCCGTGAGGCCGAAGTCGAGGCGAAATGTACTAAACTAGGGATCAAAGTTGTGTGCCTTCGAAACGTAGACGTTGCTCATTATGGTATGACATTTGCATTTTAGGATAAGACCATTAGTGAAGGGTCCTTTAGCTTTTACAAGAACTTATTTACTTGATTCATTATGTGTTGAGATGCTTAAACCCTTTACTATATCAATCATGCTTATCTTTGATTTTGATTCTGCACCCTTGTGTATTTGAAACCATGATGTTTGTGGGTGTCATTTATGGAAACCCTCACGAGACAAAACTCGTCCTCTAGGGGTAACCTAGAGGTTTAAAGGCTTGTTGCATACGCTAAATGCAATCGGGATGCCTCCGAAAGTGAGTAGGCTTTTATTTTGTTTTGTTTGCTCGAGGACTAGCAAAGTTTAAGTTTGGGGATCTTGATGTGACATGAAAATGTCTCATTTGGAGAGCCTAACTTAGACTAATTAGTCCTTTTAGAGTGATAGTTCTAATAATTTATGTATGTTTTCGTGTTAGGTACCGTATTTGGAGTTAGGCGTTTAATTCGGAATAAAAAGAGTGAATCATCACATCATCATCTCATGCAACCGAAGGAACGAAAAGAGCATTAGGGCTGTCTTGGTCATTTTGGGTGAAAATCAAAGGTGAAATGATAAGGGGAGTCAATGACGAGTCCGTTGCAGAAAACGAAAATCAATTCAGAGTTCGGACGAAGAAATTATGGAAGATGGAAGTCAAATTCGTCTCATGAAATTATATTTGTAGAGACAAGGATAAAGGTGATGTGAAATCTAGTGAACCTAAATACTAGGCTAACTAAACTAAATTAAAACTTGCAAGTGCACGAACCGTATGTGAATATGGTATGTATTACGAAGTCGATCCCACGAGGATTTGTTCAGAATTAAGTGTAAACCTTAAACTAACTAATAAACTAGGAAAAAAAATAGTTGATTTTGAGAATGATTTGAGAAACTTAAAATTGAATCTTAGAAAACAAATTTAAGTTGTGATGAAAATCTATAAGTTGGTAAATCTAGGATATTGGAATTCACCACTAACAATCATATTCGAATCTAATATCTAATTCAAATTATTATCCCTCTTTTGATAACTCAAAAATTGTTAGAAATCAATCTTCAATTTTCAGAAGATAAAGCAATAAAAGACCCTTCTCAATTAACTAAACCCATAACCCACTTTACATAAAATATCATGCAATTAAGAACCAAGTTGTTAGTTTCTTAGGCTAACCGAAGTACGATTAATTATGAAATATTAAGGCACACTAAAAGAGATAATAAAATAAATTACGATACTAGAATTTCAAATACTCATGTTAGGGTTTCATCCTCTATCCTAGTGGAAGAGTTAGAAATCCATGGATATTAAATACATGGTTCAATTAATGATAAACAAGTAAAGGAAAAGATAAGAGAGAAAGATAAAACCGAATTAATATTTGATGAAGCCCTCGTCTTTCTCCAAAACTTGTCTTCGATGAAGCTCTTGAATCTCCCAAAATTGACACTCAAAAGAAGCTAATATTGCTCTTTGATTGCTCCTCTAAAAATGCTCTTTGAGTTGGTAGTGAAGGTGTCCCCAATTGTATGTATTTAGGTTCCTTTTATATATTGGTGAAGGCGGTTTGGAATTGAGAATTAGGAGTTTCCAAATTTGCATTCAGTGGCGGTTTGGAATTGGATGTTTAATTGAAGGAATTAAAGGGTGGTTTGAAGGAATTAAAGGGCGGTTTGTGAAACTGAATCCACCAGATTCACGTGGGAGGTAAGTCTATTTCCTGTTCAGTCCCTAATTTCCAGAATTACCCCCTAGAAAATGCCAAACTGCAGAACGCACCCTAAACAGAACATTTTCTTCACCAACTTCACTCTTTATAGTTACCAATCCATACATCTATCTCAATATCCTTAGGAACTTCTTGTATTAGTAACTTCTTTATCTTTTTGGGAGTTTCCTACAAAATCATGTAACTTAATTATTCCACCAAAATTAATACGCAAAGACTATAAAATAAAGCCCAAAAATGGAGTACTTTACGTACTCATCAAACATCCCCAAACTTTTATTTTGCTAGTCCTCGAGCAAAACAGAAAAATACTATACTAAGAAAAATAAAATTCTAACTCACTTTCGCAGGCAATCGCGATTGCAATTAGCACGTGCAACAAGCCGTTAAACCCTAGGTTTCCCCTAGTGGACGAGTTGTGTCTCGTGAGGGTTTCCAGTGAATATACCCACAAAATTCATATTTCAAAATACAATAGGGTTCAAACTATTTAGAGGAGTCAAAATAGAACTAGTTCACCCAACGTCAGACTTTAGAAAGTTAATAGAAGAAAATCAAAGTTTGAGACACTATTCAAGTACTAACATTTTCTCACTAGAAATCTAGACTCAAAGTATTCGTTGCTAGCCAATATGAGCACCATTTCAGATCTAAGAAAACAAAACCTCAATCCCTATCCTAATACATTTCGCCTCGACTTCAGCCTCACGGACATACACTCAGAAATAAAAGTCACTCAGAATGGTTTACTCGCATGTGTGAGTATGAGTATGAGTATGGACATAGACTCAACATATGATTTTAAGAAGGACTAAAATTTCAGAAGGAACAATATCATGGAAGGAATTCAACCACTTTACTAAGGATGGGGAAGCTCACTCATCTTCTCACCTGATTAACTATCGAACAGTACCGTCCTAGAGATAACAGATATGATGTCGAAATGGAATTTTAGGTTTTCTGAGGATATAGACTCTTTGATATCATCGGAACTTTTACTCCTTTGAAAATTTCTTCTTTTTCATCTTTTTGTGGTTTTAACCCTTTTTTTTTTTTTTTAACCATCTTTTCATCGAAGATCTTCACTGCTTCTTCCTTTCCTTTATTGATTGTCTTCCTCTCCGAATTCTTTTGGAATAAGTGGTATGATGATATGATCTGTTATCATCTACTATGGTACTGTTAATCTAGTTTCTCAGACTACAAGAATAAGGTTTATTCGCATTCTTGATGACACCCTCAGTGGTTGAAGAATTTAAACTCACGAGATCAAATGAGTTTTTCTAAAAATTGCGAGGTTGAGTAGCTTTTCATTCTACTCGGAGTTTATGCAGAAGAGATCACTCAAAGGACATTGAAAGGCTCCGAAATCCTCACTGGGTTAAGTCTCCACTAATGATTAGTCTAGTTCTCTTAGTAGTGCTAACTCGTCACTTATATAGTACTCTTATGGCTAGGTAACAAATAACCTTAAAACTCGACTTTCATGACAAAATCTTTGGACAAGGATAGTATAACAACAAAGATCTAAGGCTATTAACAAGCTAAAATTGCTCAACTAGCCTCACATAATTCTATAGACTCAAAATTTTTGAAATTTTGAACCCTCTTGCATTATGAAATAAGGGACAAATTTTTGTACCCCCTATCCCCAAACTTAAACCGAACATTGTCCTCAATGTTCTAAAATAAGACAAAGAGAAATGTTTAAAATAAATAAAAGGGTGAAAGGAAGGATATTACCAGATATTGGTGCCCTTAAATCTACCAACTGCATGGGTTGCCTACCAGCTAGCGCTAAGTTTATCGTCTTCAGCCAGACCATGATGACTCAAAGAAAAGAAAAGTTACTAGACCTACTGGATTCCGGGTTGGTGACTCCCCATAAAATAGCAATCGGAAAATCTGAGGATCGACCCAAAATACAAAATCACCAGTGAGGCCTAAATTCTCCTTTATGAAGTAGTATGACAAAACAAGAGAGACTTTCAGGGTGAAGGTACCATCCCCAAACTTAGATGATTGTAAAATCACTAAGTTTGCAAAACAACCTATAAGACTCTTCATAAGACTTGGATCTATACTCAAACTGGGAGTTTCTAAAATGAAATCATTGGGTTTTTCCATCGAACTAGCCACTACATTGGGTCTATGCTCCTTAGGTTTTAACTCTTGTAAAGATTCGGACAGACCTTCTAAAATTTCTTTCATTATCGGGTCATCAGTGTCCTTAAAGAACTCTAGGGCTTCACTTACATCGAGTGAGTCGTCACTCATTTCCCTTAGCCATAGTTCATCTTCCTCTTCATTTTGCTCCAAAATAATATCATGGGTAAGTGGAACAGAAGATTTAGGCACATGAGATACTACACACTCAACTCTTGGTTCCTCTAGAAGTGGCTCGAGCGTCATCTCAGAATGAGCAATATACTTAAGTGGTATCTCTGTGGCTGGCCAAACAATTGGCTCTGACTCTAGTGCAGTATCTATCTCATTACTACTACCCTCATCATCAACATCTAAGCCCAACAACTCTAACAGAGTCTCTAATGGGTCCCTTACCAGAGTAGTCGGTAATGCATCCTGAACTAATAAGTCTATCAAGTTCAACTCATTAAACTCGTTTTCATCATCAGGGTGAAGTCCAACATTAAAAACGTTCATCTCTACTGTCATATTTCCAAATGACAACTTTAGAAGACCACTTCTACAATATATGACAGCATTTGATGTAGCTAAATATGGTCGACCTAGTATCACTGGGATTTGACTATTAGAGTTATGGACAGGTTCCGTGTCTAGGATAATGAAGTCAACAGGGAATATGAATTCCCCAACCTTAATCAGGACATCCTCAACAACGCCACGTGGGTGTCTAGTAGAGCGATCTGCTAACTGAAGAACCATAGAGGTTTGTTTGATCTCTCCTAATCCCAACTGTAAATACACGGAGTAAGGAAGAATGTTGACGCTAGCACCTAGATCCAGTAAAGCACGTTCTACTTTAAATTTTCCTATGGTGCAAGGTAGTGTAGGGCTTCCTGGTCCTTGTACTTTGGTGGAATATTCTCTTGGATAATTGAACTAACCTTCTCAGAGAGGAAAACTTTCTTATGTACATTCATCTTACGCTTCCTAGTGCATAAATCTTTTAGAGATTTAGCGTAAGCTGGGACTTGTTTAATTGCATCTAGTAATGGAATGTTAATGCTAACCTGTTTGAATAATTCCATTATTTCCTCAAACTGAGATTTCTTCTTTGGCTCTACTAGTCGCTGAGGATATGGGGCTCTAGGGACATAGGACTCAGGTACCACCGGTGGGTTTTCAGGCTCAGGTACCTTCTCAGGTTCTCCCCTAGGGATGTTGGTTGGCAATGAGGAGGTTTCAGGATCTGATTCACTATTTTCAGGCACTCCTAGCTTATTGTCAACTACCCTACCACTTCTAAGGGTGGTTAACGCATTAGCTTGTCCCATTGGCTGTTTTCCTAGAGTACCTTTTGGGTTTGGTTGAGGTTGGCTAGGGAATTTACTTGGTTCCCTCGCACTTAGTGTATTTGCCAATTGACCTATTTGTGCTTCTAATTTTTGAATGGACTGAGCTTGGGAGTTCATCATCTGAGTTGTTTCTTCTTGGAACCGAGCATTACTCTGGGCGAGTAATGATAGAGATTCTTCTAAAGACAACAACTTTTGTTGAGTAGGAGGGTTTTGTACAGTTGGTTCTTTAGGAAAACCAGGAGGATTAAGAATATTCTCAGATTGAGTGATATGAGTTTGTCCGTTGGACCATGAGAAATTAGGATGCTTTCTCCACCCTGGGTTGTAGGTGTTAGAGAATGGATCAAACCTTTGTTTGTTCTCATACCTTTGGTTCTGATAAAGAGCATTGGCTTGTTCATGTTCACTAAAGAATAAGGTGCATCGGTTACCCGTGTGCGTAGGATCTCCACAAACTGAATATGGGTAACTTACTGGTTCATTTCCTACACTCATAACCGGATTTGGTGTGCCCTTAGACTCGACAGAAGACTTTTGTTTGTCTATTTCAACGGCCTCTAATCTTTTTGCTAAATCAACAAAAGCTGGATGGGATTCTATATGGTATATGCCCCCCTTGTTAGTTACAGTCCTCCTAGGCTCTTTAAAGGGTTCCCATTAGTGAGATTTCTCTGCCACATCATAGAGGTATTCCATTGCCTCTTCTGCTGTTTTATTCACGAATCCACCATTACAGAATGAGTCAACCACGGTTTTAGTTTGATAATCTAGTCCATCATAGAGAATCTGGACTAATCGTATTTTCTCGAAACCATGGTGAGGACATTGTAAGAGGAGATCGTTAAACCTCTCTAAGTAACTACTAAGGGACTTTCCATCTTGCTGCACAAAACCTGCAAGATTTTGCCTAATGGTAGTGATTTTGTGTTTAGGGAAGAACTTTTGAAGAAAAGTTGTAGTTAACTCTTCCCAACGACTGATCGACTCGGGTTGCAAAGCGTGCAACCAAGATTTAGCTTTCTCTTTCAAAGAGAAGGGGAACAACCTCAGTTTTAACTCATCCTCAGACATATCTCTATATTTCATGGTTGAACAAATCTCCTCAAATTCCCTAATATGGTGATAGGGGTTCTCATTTTCCGCACCACAGAAAATAGGCAACATTTGGATCATACCCGGTTTTAGCTCAAAATGAGCTGTGGTGTCAGGCAACTGAATACACAACGGACGACTAGTCCTTGTGGGGTACATGTATTCTCTTAGGATTAGTGGAACATTCTCAATCCTACGTTGATCTATGTTCTCACCCATTTCTTTAGCAATTTCACCTCCTTGATCTCTTCTAATGAAACGGCCTAAGTGATCACGAGGTTTAGGTGGCATAAACTAACACGGACGGAAGGAACTACAAAGACCCTAGGAAGAAGGAAAATCACAATCAAGCTGACTCAACCAAGCAACCTAAACAGAATCTAGCAACAAGTTATTAGACGTAGATTTGGTGAATGGCTTGTCAGATTTGCCTAGTCATCTAGACAGCTCCTATTTCGCCACAACACTTGAACTTTGACTGTTATAAAGGTTACTCGATCAGAGTAGTCGGTAAACAATTCTCCAGAAAGACAGCCAACGATGAACGTTGTGATAGCCGTCTTCCTTCGGCAAACGTTTCCTCTTCTCGAGGCGGCCTTTTTGACAAGAATTGGTCACACACTTTCCTCTAAGAATGCCTAGATAACAATTAAGTTCCCGAGTTGTTTATGAAGGTCCTATGAGCTCGATACCCTAGGGTCACTGTCTAAATCAGATTTTAATTATTAACGAGGCTTAGGATCGTGAATGTTGTTTCCTAAATGGGCCAGAGAACGGTGATGAAATCCGAACTCCTATCTTGTAACTGGGTTTGTGTCCTTACTAGAATGCTTACACTAAACAGTTCGGTAAAACAATGAGGCAAACAAATTCACACAATTACCCACTTACAGGAGATTCGTGGGTGATCAGAAAAATTACCTCCCGTTCTAAAAGGGCGATGACCTTTGCAGACGACCCGGACCACTATTCCCTTAAGTGTTCGAATCCGAGGCTTCTTCCTTTTTTTTCCTTGCTAAATCTGAAACAATCACAAAAAAAACAGAATTTAGAAAGCTCCTAAAAAAATTTAGAAATAAAATATTTTTGTGAATTTTTTTTTTTTAGAAAGCAAATAAATTCCTAAACTAACTAGTTTGGAATCAATTCAAAATTAAGAAACAATTCCTAAAAACAAATCCCCGGCAGCGGCGCCAAAACCTTGATGTGAAATCTAGTGAACCTAAATACTAAGCTAACTAAACTAAATTAAATCTCGCAAGTGCACGAACCGTATGTGAATATGGTATGTATTACGAAGTCGATCCCACGAGGATTTGTTCGGAATTAAGTCTAAACCTAAAACTAACTAATAAACTAGGAAAGAAAATAGTTGATTTTGAGAATGATTTGAGAAACTTAAAATTGAAACTTAGAAAACAAATTTAAGTTGTGATGAAAATCTATAAGTTGGTAAATCTAGGATACTTGAATTCACCACTAACAATCATATTCGAATCTAATATCTAATTCAAATTATTATCCCTCTTTTGATAACTCAAAATTTGTTAGAAATCAATCTTCAATTTTCGGAAGATAAAGCAATAAAAGACCCTTCTCAATTAACTAAACCCATAACCCACTTCACTTAAAATATCATGCAATTAAGAACCAAGTTGTTAGTTTCTTAGGCTAACCGAAGTACGATTAATTATGAAACATTAAGGCACACTAAAAGAGATAATAAAATAAATTACGATACTAGAATTTCAAATACTCATGTTAGGGTTTCATCCTCTATCCTAGTGAAAGAGTTAGAAACCCATGGATATTAAATACATGGTTCAATTAATGATAAACAAGTAAAGGAAAAGATAAGAGAGAAAGATAAAACCGAATTAATATTTGATGAAGCCCTCGTCTTTCTCCAAAACTTGTCTTCGATGAACCTCTTGAATCTCCCAAAATTGACACTCAAAAGAAGCTAATATTTCTCTTTGATTGCTCCACTAAAATTGCTCTTTGAGTTGGTAGTGAAGGTGTCCCCAATTGTATGTATTTAGGTTCCTTTTATATATTGGTGAAGGCGGTTTGGAATTGAGAATTAGGAGTTTCCAAATTTGCATTCAGTGGCGGTTTGGAATTGGCGGTTTAATTGAAGGAATTAAAGGGCGGTTTGAAGGAATTAAAGGGCGGTTTGTGAAGTTGAATCCACCAGATTCACGTGGGAGGTAAGTCTATTTCCTGTTCAGTCCCTAAATTCCTGAATTACCCCCTAGAAAATGCCAAACTGCAGAACGCACCCTAAACAAAACATTTTCTTCACCGACTTCACTCTTTATAGTTACCAATCCATACATCTATCTCAATATCCTTAGGAACTTCTTGTATTAGTAACTTCTTTATCTTTTTGGAAGTTTCCTACAAAACCATGTAACTTAATTATTCCACCAAAATTAATACGCAAAGACTATAAAATAAAGCCAAAAAATGGAGTACTTTACGTACTCATTAAGGCAGCAACGTAAATCCGCGTTTCAGGTTGCTTGGGATGTAGCCCGCCGTTTCTACGCTCCTAAGGAAACCACTCCCCTGCGTCATCTTGATAAAGAGCGAGTCGCTTTGTTCGTTAATGCTGTCGTCGTTGATCGAGGGTTGGAGGAAGACATTCCTATTAGCGGGGACGAGTGGGACCAGGAGGTCACCAATTCTGTTGTCCACATGGGTGATGACTCCGACGAAGGCTCTGCTTCCTCCGTTCCTGGTCCCTACGGTCATTCTGGTCCTATCCTTTCTGGCGAAGAATCGTTGTTGTTTTTGTTTTTCTTTTATCTTCTGGATGCTCTTCTTTTTCCTGTCTGAATGGTGACCCTGCTACAATGGCTCTTTTTTTTTTTTGTTTTAATCTTAATGATTTTGATTTGCTTCCATATCCTGTTGCTACACATATAAGAACCTCCCTAAGTAGGATATAGTTAGTCCATCCTAACTTACTAATGCAATTCCCTAGGCTTTCTATGCATGCTCCGAATGATCGCTCCTGCAAGAGAAATAATTACAGACCTAATCTAGCATGCCTTAAGCTTACTATTTTCTTCTGCAAAATAGAACCCGAATTAGCCCTGTGTAAAAAGTTTTGAATAGTGTTAGAGTTCTCAGCTCTGCCTCCGGGTCTATTCCAGAGTTGTCTTTGCATAACTAGTTTCACCAGGACTCCTCCTTAGACCTCTGGTCGTGGCTTTCGCTACTAAAGCCTATATCGCCAGCTTGAGCTCGGCTAGTGATGCACCCGAAAAAGTTGCACACCCAAGTGGAGGTATCAAGTAGTAATCCGGCAAAGCCGGAATCGATCCAAGGATAGGGAGGTAGTTTGGATATCGAAGGGTCTTATCCCTCGGTCTAGATATTAAAAGCTAACTTAGACAAAAACGAAAAAGAACAA
>BEHA01001414.1:107267-131290 GCA_002897215.1 Eschscholzia californica subsp. californica | reverse complement strand
ACTACCAAGGCTCATGTATAAAGAGGTTCCAAGTTGATGTCAAGCTCGCGCCATCCCCAAACTTGGAACAAACCACGTCTTAGAAGTAAAACATATAAGAACTGCTCCTAAAATATCCAAAACATAATGAAAATGAAACACATAAAAGACATGACCATATAAAATGACCACTCACGCGGGATCACTCGATTGCATTAAGCTATGCAATTAGCCTTTGATTCTCTTGTTTTCACACAAGAGCACGAGTTATGTCTCGCGGAGGGTTTCCAGAGATGTTACCCACAAACATCAAAGCCCATCTCAATTGGCCTAACGATCATATAGCAACAGACGGAAGATTTGGGGGTCAACCCAAAGAAAGCTATATACAAAAGCTAAAAGTCTCACAAGAATATTAAACGAAAGAAGTGCAAGTGAGACTAAAAGCGAAAAGAGGCCATCCCAAAACTTAGTGGATGCACGGTCCACTAAGTGCGCATAAATGCTAGGGGCGACGACTAAACAGTCGTCAAAAGGATCGACATACAAATGAAGTGCCAGGAAGTCAGTCGAAGGCAAGAAGTCGAACTCAAGCTTAGTGGATAAAACATCCACTAAGTCCCTAGACATGCTAGGGAAGACGCCCGAAGTGTCCCTGAAGGGGTCAACAACCGAGTCTGAGATCATGTGGAAGGTCGAACTAGACTCTAAGGGTAACACAATAGGCTCAGGGACCAAGTCAAGGTCCATAATTTCCTTAGGTAAATAATCCAACAAGCTATCCGCTATCTCTTCAACTACTATGTTATCGACATCCTTAAAGGCATCGGGAGCCTCAAAGTTGGTTGCAACACCTTCACTACTACATAACTCATCCAAATAATCACAAGTGGTAAAAGTTGGAAAGTTCAACATTGTGTGATTCCCAAGTTTGCTCGTAGAGCTATCATCCTCAACCTCAAAATCTAATGTAGTCGACTCATGGTGAGATGAAAATGGTCGAGGGAGTGGGCAATGAGGGTCATCGGTCAATTCAGGTTCAAATGGTCTATCAGGAGCTTCTTCGACATTTAACTTAAGACTAGAGTTAGGTGTATTACCCTCACCATCATTCATAGTCTCCTCTTGAGTTTGGGGTGCGCAAACCACTTCCTCGTCGATGATAGGCTCCGACTCAATTCTATCAACAATATTGAGAATCCATTCCGTGATCTTTTTTATTTCTCGATTGAATCTAGTTTGATACTCTAAAACTAATTGGAGAGTCTCTTCAGACATCTCCTCGTAATAAGGCACATGAGTATAACTAGACGAAGACTCTCGCGGAACACGGATCATGGGACAATAGTCGGTCAAATGGTCTAAACTCGCACAAATAGCACAAACCAGGCTAATGGTCTCCATGGTCCTTTCTTCACTACCTTCATGTAGGTACCTAGACTCGACTCTTTGAGTGGAATCATCGAGTCGGGAATTGTCATCACTAAGTGAACCGTTCATATATGCTTGTCGATAGTCACGAAGACTTCGACGTGGTCGATCAATACTAATAGAACTACGGTCCTCATCAAATGACAAATTCATACATGAAGGTGTGGTCATCTCAAATTCTTGTCGATAGTCTCGAAGACTCTTACGGGGTTGATTACCCTCATGCTCATAATCCCTAAAACCATGTTCATGACGAGTCTGACCGACTCCATACATCCGTCGATATTCACCCATGGTCATCCTAGGTCGGTCAGGCTCAACTCGCCTATTTCTATCACTAGTCGGAACATTCCTATGTAAATTTGTGTAGTCCTGATGACTTGTAGATGGTCGACTAGTGTTGGAAAGGGTTCGCATAAGGTCATTCTCATCAAATGACCAACTTGCCATGATCTCACTATATTCAAGGATACTAACACACAATCGCAAAAAATGGGAACAAACACTTGTAGACTAACAATCACACACAAGTAAAAAGGAAGAGATATAATGTGATACTATCGAGTGCTCCTCTCCTTTCGTTCGCCTTTTCCTTGGCTTCTCGAATCCTTCCTTTTCCTTCGCTTTTATGTCTCTTTTTGGCTCTTTTCTTATAATGGTACCTCAAAGAAAATGAAATTAAGAAAGTACAAAATAAAATAAAGACGTCTAAGAAGCAAATAACACTAAACTAATGAATAAAAACAAACAACCGATATCCAAACTACTAAACCTATCCCCGGCAGCGGCGCCAAAAACTTGATGCACCCGGAAAGGTTGCACACCCAAGCGGAGGTATCAAGTAGTAATCCGGCAAAGCCGGAATCGATCCAAGGATAGGGAGGTAGTTTGGATATCGAAGGGTCTTATCCCTCGGTCTAGATATTAAAAGCTAACTTAGACAAAAACGAAAAAGAACAAGCATAAATGGGGGTTTGATCGAATAAGAAACGAAGAAAGATAACAAGTTAAGCTACTAAATAATATAAGTAAACGGGCGAGAGAGCGAGTTGAGAATAAGATTAACTAAGAGAGTTGGGTGAGAGAGGTGTTGAGGGTCTAAGAATCCGTAAAGGCGATCTTACGACTATGTACGGTCCGATCGAATGTGTCGATACAAAACCTAAGCTCGACTCCTAAGATAGATGTCTATAAGCACTACGTATATCCATTGATCATACTTAGTCAAACAAACGTCCTAATCGGTTAAACCCGAGTCATCGAAGGTGTTGTCTAGTCGCCTAACTATGTGAAGTGCATGACAAGACACATGAAATTTTGACTTAGACTACTATCGATATCGAATACTTCGCTTCATCTATTAACTATGTGAGGTGCATGACAAAACACATGAAAATACGATGGAAACGATAATCGAAATAAAAAGAGCATCGATTTATTATCAAACATTCAAACATACATACATCATCGCTTAATCGAAATACATCATCTTTTAGCCTCGACAACAAATAATTAGCTAACCATGGAGTTATTTCACATTAAAGCAAATGAAAGAAGAGAATTAAATAGCTAGAGTTTGAGAATCCCCCTTTCGATTTGATCGCAAAAGCTATGGTCGATGGAAAGATAAACCATGTAGTTGCAGCCGATCTCCCTATAGCAGAAATATGGGTCCCCTTAGCAGTGAAATATTAGCTCCCCTAGCTGAAATCTTGTTTGCCCCATATCCACTTCATCTTCTTCCTCAAAATAGTGTAACTCCATGAAAGCTTAAATGAAGCTTTCTCTCTCTAAAAATTAGAATCAAAACCAAGTGAAATCAACCCAAAACTATTAGATTCAATCCTTTCTCACTCTAGAAACCTAGATCTAAAAGAAAACAAGAAGATTCAAGAAGAAATGGTGGTGGAAGGATGAAGAAAAGATGAAGAAAAGTTGAAGAAAACAAAGGAATAGAAGGGTAGAAGAAAGGGGTTGAAGGGGGTTGCTTTGGCCGGACCAAGCTTGCTTGTTTCCGGCCAAGCTGCTGGCCGGAAAGCTGCTGTCCGGCCAACAGTAGCTCTGGCCGAACAGCAGCTCGGTCAAGCTATAGCTTGGTCGGCCAAGCTCCTCTCTCACTCCTTTCTTCTTCTCCTTTCTTCCTTCCTTCTCTTCTTCCCTTCCCCTTCTTGCCTCTCTCTCTAACTCCCACCAAGAACACTCTCCAAAACCCTAGAAACTTGATTTTAGAAGATGATAGAATGGCTGGCCTCTTTTGTTTCTCTATCCAAAAAGTTACTTTACCAAAATGCCCTTGGGCTTAATTAAAGAGGGTGCCTTCAAGATCATCTTCATTTCTCTTATCTTCTCTTATTTCTTATTTCTTCTTTGTCATGGGCTTGGGCTTTGGTTGTCATTTAGAAACCAAGAGGTGCCTCCATATTATGTCTCTAATCTCTAATTTTCTGAAAAGGACCAAAATGCCCTTTGGCTTCTTTCTTCGATAACTTGTCCGTTCTAACTCGAATTGACTTCCGTTTTCACCGTCGGACTCGTCCTTGACTCCACTTGTCATTTGATTTGCTTGAAATTCTTTTCTCTTCTTTTGGGCACATGAAATGATAGCGACTAATCTTTCGTTTTATTCTAAATAACATGCTAAATTCCAAAATGGGTACCTAACATGGAAAACACATAAAATATTATTTATAACACTCAAAACGAACTAACTAGGCTTAGTTAAGCTCTCCTAATGTGACATTTTCGTGTCACATCAGCTAGCTTAACTAGGACTTCTCCTTAGGCCTATGGTCGCGGCTTCCGCTACCAGAGCTGGTTTCGCCAGCTTGAGTTTGGCTTAGTTTCGCTAGGACTTCTTCTTAGACCTCTGGTCGTAGCTTTCGCTACCAGAGCTGGTTTCGCCAGCTTGAGCTTGGCTAGTTTCGCAAGGACTTCTCCTTAGACCTCTGGTCGTGGCTTTCGCTGCCAGAGGTGGTTTCGCTAGCTTGAGCTTGGCTAGTTTGACTAGGATTTCTCCTTAGACCTCTGGTCGTAGCATTTGTAAACAGAGCAGGTTTCGCCAGCTTGAGTTTGGCTAGTTTCGCTAGGAATTCTCCTTAGACCTCTGGACGTGTCTTTCGCTACCAGAGCTGGTTTCGCCAGCTTGAGCTTGGCTAGTTTGACTAGGATTTCTCCTTAAGCCTCTGGTCGTGGCTTTCGCTACCAGAGCTGGTTTCGCCAGGTTGAGCTTGGCTAGTTTAACTAGGACTTCTCCTTAGACCTCTGGCCGTGGCTTTCGCTACCAGAGCTGGTTTTCCCAGCTTGAGCTTGGCTAGTTTAACAAAGACTTCTCCTTAGATCTCTGGTCGTAGCTTGGGCTACCAGAGTTGGTTACATCGGTGTGATCACGACTAGTTTTCCGCAGAACTCCTCCCGTGCCCCTGGTCGTGGCCTTAGCTACCAGGGTTATCTTCCTCATTTAAGCATGAATAGTTTCGCAAGGACTTGTCCTTATACCCCCGGTCACCTTCATCGGGGCGGTAGTTTAACTAGGACTTCTCCTTGGGGATCCACAGGGACCACGTTTCACTCGAGTCAAGGGTTGAGTTTAGCTAGGACTCCTCCTTGTGAGGCCTCGGGTCGCAGCCGTAGCTACCGGAGTTACCTCCTTTGCCAGCTTGAGCCGATCAGTGTAACTAGGATTTCTCCTTGGGACCTTAGTGAGGGGTCGGTTTTTGCTCGAGCAAAGTTTAGTTTAACTAGGACTACTCCTTAGGGCCCTCGGTTGTCGCCGTAGCTACGGAGGCTATCCTGTCCCTGATCGTGGCTTTCGCTTAGCAGGGCTGTTCAAAGTAGGGCCCTTGGTCGCTGCTTTCACCTACCAAGGCTGCCCCCTGGTCGTGGCTTTCGCTGTCAGGGCTACCTGCTCGATTTTGAGCGAGATGAGTTTCATTAGGACTCCTCCTTTTATAGTGTCTCTGTTTAAAAATATTTTATTTTGCTAGATAAAATAGGTAGCCAGTTGCTGAAAATATTTTAATTTACTAGATAAAATAGGTAGCCAGTTGCTGAAAATATTTTATGTTACTAGTTAAAATATGTAGCGAGCACCGCTACTTTTCTTGCCTAAAGGCTAAAATAATATGTATATATGTATATAGGTAAAATATGTAGCTAGTAGCACTACTTTTCCTGCCTAGCGGCTAAAATAGTGTATATAGGTACTCTGTGTGAGCAATACTGACCTTGGCGGCGCTATTCCTGCATGTTTACGGTGTGATTGAAGTTGGTGATTTTTCCGGCGTTTGGAAGGGTGGGAACCACTGCTGGTCGTCGACAGTACCGAGCTGAAACGGCGTAACATTCCCTGGTGGCTGCTCGATCCCCTTTTATTGTTCCTACCTGGTTCGTTCCCCGAATTGGGAATTTTAGGGTTAAGTGGTTCAATGGGATCACAACTCGTGATTCTTTCAAGAAGTTCCTCCCCAGGATAATGTTGTACGCGTGTAGTTCGTCGATTATTACGAACTCCATCATTAGTGCTTGGCTGGTCGCTCCTTCTCCGATGAGTATGGGTAGAGTGACCTTTCCCACTGCTCGTAGTCGATCTCCGCCGAAACCTGTCAAGTAATGATCATAAATCTCGGTGTGATGTGCTCTCACCTGGAGTTTTTGGAGGCATGCTCGGCTTATGATTTCTGTAGAGCTTCCTGTGTCAATCAGGATACACCCTATTCTTCGGTTGGCAACCAGTGCTGTTACTACCAGGGGGTCTGCGTGAGGCGCAATAACTCCTATCATGTCATCATTAGTGAATATTTTCAGAGGTATAGCCTCGTCTCGTACCGTCATGATCCCCGGGTTTTTCTGTCGTCGTTTGTTACTTCTGTCCTCTGTATGAGTTGGTCCTCCAGCTATAACGTTGACACTTTCTTCGGCCTCGGATTCGGACTCTGTTTCTGCCTCGGCGAATATTCCCATCAAAGTTTCTGATATTTCGCCGAGCTCTTTCACCAGTACTGTCAAGCGCCTGATTGCCATCAATACTGGAGTCGTGTCTTGAGTTCCCTGGTTATCAGTCTGGCCTTTTCGACTTAAGTTGGCGGCCCTTTCGTCGGAAGGCTTTCCAAACGCATCGAGGAGGGCTTGGGTGAGATTATTAAAGTTTCTTGTTTCTGAGAGCGATCCTATTCCCGAGAATGTTGGACCCCTTAGGCTGTCTGCTGCTCTGGGATTTTTCTCGAGCAGGGATTTCAGCTTAGCCTCTGCTACGTCTAGGTCGCCCTGAAGTTTTGTTATTCTTTCTTCTTGTTTCCTTCTTTCGACCTTAAGCCGCTCGAGAGCTACTGAGATCATTATGAGGTATAAAGATCCTTCTCGGTCTTCACCGGGTGTTCATTTTTCTGCTGGCATGTCTGCTTAAAGATCTTTAGGAAAAGTAATTAGTTCTTGCTGAAGAAGTATTAAGTAGGATTCGACTTACCGAATGTGAGGATTTGCTGGAGAGATCCCCTTCCTGCTAGCGCCAAATCAAGCAATATGTCTGCTTGAACTAAAAGACGCTGCTTGAAGATCTTTAGGAAAAGTAATTAGTGATCACACCGATGTAACCAACTCTCGTAGCCCAAGCTACGACCAGAGATCTAAGGAGAAGTCCTTGTTAAACTAGCTAAGCTCAAGCTGGCGAAACCAGCTTTGGTAGCGAAAGCCACGACCAGAGGTCTAAGGAGAAGTCCTAGTTAAACTAGCCAAGCTCAACCTGGCGAAACCAGCTCTGGTAGCGAAAGTCACGACCAGAGGCTTAAGGAGAAATCCTAGTCAAACTAGCCAAGCTCAAGCTGGCGAAACCAACTCTGGTAGCGAAAGCCACGTCCAGAGGTCTAAGGAGAATTCCTAGCGAAACTAGCCAAACTCAAGCTGGCGAAACCTGCTCTGGTTGCAAATGCTACGACCAGAGGTCTAAGATGAAATCCTAGTCAAACTAGCCAAGCTCAAGCTGGCGAAACTAGCTCTGGTAGCGAAAGCCACGACCAGAGGTCTAAGGAGAAGTCCTAGCAAAACTAGCCAAGCTCAAGCAGGCGAAACCAGCTCTGGTAGCGAAAGCTACGGCCAGAGGTCTAAGAAGAAGTCCTAGCGAAACTAAGCCAAGCTCAAGCTGGCGAAACCAACTCTGGTAGCGGAAGCCGCGACCAGAGGCCTAAGGAGAAGTCCTAGTTAAGCTAGCCGAGCTCAAGCTGGCGATATAGGCTTTAGTAGCGAAAGCCACGACTAGAGGTCTAAGGAGGAGTCCTGGTGAAACTAGTTATGCAAAGACAACTCTGGAATAGACAACCGGAGGCAGAGCTGAGAACTCTAACACTATTCAAAACTTTTTACACAGGGCTAATTCGGGTTCTATTTTGCAGAAGGAAATAGTAAGCTTAAGGCATGCTAGATTAGGTCTGAAATTATTTCTCTTGCAGGAGCGATCATTCGGAGCATGCATAGAAAGCCTAGGAAAATGCATTAGTAAGTTAGGATGGACTAACTATATCCTACTTAGGGAGGTTCTTATATGTGCAGCAACAGGATATGGAAGCAAATCAAAATCATTAAGATTAAAACAAAAAAAAAGAGCCATTGTAGCAGGGTCACCATTCAGACAGGAAAAAGAAGAGCATCCAGAAGATAAAAGAAAAACAAAAACAACTACGATTCTTCGCCAGAAAGGATAGGACCAGAATGACCGTAGGGACCAGGAACGGAGGAAGCAGAGCCTTCGTCGGAGTCATCACCCATGTGGACCACAGAATTGGTGACCTCCTGGTCCCACTCGTCCTCGCTAAAAGGAAAGTCTTCCTCCAACCCTCGATCAACGACGACAGCATTAACGAACAAGGCGACTCGCTCTTTATCAAGATGACGCAGGGGAGTGGTTTCCTTAGGAGCTTAGAAACGGCGGGTTACATCCCAAGCAACTTGAAACGCGGATTTACGTTGCCGCCTCAAGATCGCCGATAACTCATCCATTCTTTGAAAATCGCTATCGCCCTCTGACGACTCACGTCGGTCATCTTGAAGATGTTCTTGTAAGAAGCTTGAAGAGCGGCCTTGTCTTTGTCCCTTTGCTGAATCAGAGTAGCCTTCTTTTCCTGAAGGGCTTGAAGCCTCCCTTCTAGACTAGCAACACGAGCATCAGTTTGAGAAGACCGAAGTTCAGCACCGGTTCTGGATTGCTCCGCTTCCAGCTTCCACGAATCCTGTTCAGCGGAGACAATCTTCACGTCGTTGGCCAAAATCTCAGCTTCAGCTTTGTAAGATGATGAGTCATGAAAATGTCTCATCTGAATCTCTGAACCCGGGCTAGTTAGTCCATTTCGAGCAATTACTTTGATGAATTGCTTGTTTCTCTTTCTCAGGTATCTTTAAATGGGTTTAATGTGAAAAACAGCAAAATCGGGAGAAAGACACACTTGAGGGCATTTCGGTCATTTGGAGATTAGGGTGTTCTGGAAATTTTAGTACTCGATTAAAATGTAGAGTCCAAGACGAACTCGTAGCCGAAAACATAAGTCAAATTGGAGTCCGGAAGAGCGAAATAGAGCGGGTCAAAGTTTAATTCAAACATCGTTGACCAGCGGGACATAGAGGGACACGTGTCGAATGATCGCGCAAGGATCAGACGGTTGAAAGTGCTATCGGTATGGTTTCGGTTTTTCCGGGACGACACTAAGGATTTTCTTGCAACTATGATTCAGTATTCGTGCTCATCGGAGGTTCAGTGCTTCCAAACTGATCTGACACGTCCACAAAAGAGGAACGCACAGGATCTAAGGTTGGAATGCTGTTGTAACTTTGCCCGGTAGACCCTTCTACACCCGATCACTCTTTATATGAATCCAACATTTAAAGCACTCTCTCTCATATGACCAAGTCAACAAACCATAATGTGTCTTTCTCCCTTTCTCTCATTACCATTTTCGGAATTTATCTACAGAGAGAAAGAGACCTAACCAGAAAACATTTCTTAGAGAACTAAAAGGAAAGAAAGGTTGATTGATTTGGAGATAAAATCAGAGGGTGATTGAAAGGAAAGAAAGTTTAAGAGGAACCAAATATGGAAGGAGATGATGGGAGATTTCAGTTTGGATTCTTAGAGCTTTTAGAGATTGGAAGAGATATAGAAGGTTTTCTTTAAACAAAGGATTCAGAGAAGATTTTGGCAGTGATTGATGGAGATTTCTTCTATTAACAGTGAGCTGTTCAACAGTAGAGAGATGATTGAAAGAGATATGTTGTTAGAGAGAGAGGGTCGTTCTCTCTGGAAATGGAAAGATCATAATGGGATTTCTTCTCTTATTTTCAGTCAGAGACAGAGAAAGATATTCAAAGAACTGAAGATTTCTTGAGTTAGAGAGATGGAAAGAAATAAGAAGATAACTGAAGTGAGATTGAGTGAAGAATTTTCAGAAGATAGAAACATTTAGAAAGAAAGAGAAAACTTGGCTGGAAGTATAAAGATTTTAGAGACATCTCTATGCTCTATTTACAGTGAATATTTTGATTGAGCTTGATGGAAGAGCCGCTGGACTGGAATTTCCAGATTTGAGAGATTCAATATTATCTTCAAGATAGAGGGAGGATTTGCTGGATTCGGTTTTGGAATGGACAACAGAGAGAGAGAGAGAAAGGGATTGATTATTTTAATTCTTCTTCTCCTATAAAGAGGAGAACACAGAGAGGTTCTAATCATCTTCTCTTTTGAAAAAGAAACAGAGTGCTCTATTGGAATCGTCTTTGAAGCTCTTTTCTTCTTTATCTTCTCTGGAGCTTCAATGATATAACTTAGAGGGAGAGAAGAGAAGAAAACAGAAGAGAGAGAGAGATTCAGAGAGAAGAGAGACTTTTGTAGAGGGACTGAGTGAGATTTTTATGCTACTGTTTTCTTCTTCTTCTTCTTGGATATTTTATTAAAACAGAATTTAAAAGATCAGAGAGAGAATTGTAGAGAGAGATGAGTGGTGATTCATTGAATTTCATAGATCAATAATAGAGATTGATATTTTATCTTCTTTTCATCTTTTGTTCTTCATCTCTTTTTCTTTGTGAGAGAGAAAAGAGAATGAAGAAAGTGAGCAGACAGAAGAGGGAGGATATTTGTACAATTGAGTTTTCTTTGTGAGAAAGAACCTCATCATAAACTATCCATCTCATTCATCACCAAGGAGTTATCCGATCAATAAGCCACTCATTCAGTGATCCTCTCAACTCTTACTTTTAATTTTTAATGAGAAAATCTTTTATGACTCTGCAAAGTATGAGTAGCTAAGCCGTCACCTAGAGTGAAGATGAAACTTCAAGCATAACTAAATAATTTGTTCTCTTTTTTTTCATGATTCTTATGAGGTGCATCATTGTTTAACTATGCCTATTTGATTCCATAGAATAATGGTAGTAACTTCATCGTTTATACTTATAACTTGATAGGTCATGCTTAGAAGTTAATTTCTTTGATGATTTATACTTGTCGTTTGATAGGCGATAGTTGGGATATGATTATTAGGATTTCAATTTAGCATAACTCATCCTTAATATATTTGTTTAAAATGTTCAATTTTCCGATGTTTAGATGACACTACTTCACTAAATGTTGAGTTATAAAGCTAGAGAATCATGCTAGGAGAGGAATGAAATTATTTATGTTAATTCGAGGCGGAATCTGAACTCTAGAATTTTCTCTCATTTTGAAATCTTCAACAACTAGAGATTAGTCTCTCTTTGTTCAAGTATTTTATTATTTTATTGTTTAATCATCAAAACCAATCATCTGAGAAATCACACTACTTCTAAGTTAAGAACGAATTTGACTAGTCTCTGCGGATCGACCCGGTCTTACCGGAATTTACCACTTGACACCCGTGCACTTGCGGGTGTACACCTATTTAAGGAAACTTTCTAGGCCCATCATAAGATAGGGCATCCTTCTCGGCCTTTGCAAGCTGGGATTCTAGGAGTTCGATCGAGGATAATTGAGATGCAACGTTGTGACTAACCTGGTAACTCTGAAAAAGAGAAAGAAGAAACACAAGATTGGGGAAGAGAGCAAATGGAAGAGAAGAAGGCAGAAAAATAGTGCTGGAAGTACCTCGTTCTGAAAATATAAGTAAAGACTATCGATCAAGGAGGACACATGATGAGGGACATCCTTCGGCAGGGAAAACACCTTTGCCGATAAATCTAGGCCGGCCGAGGATTTCCCTTTGCCGGCCAAGGAATGAACACTCGCCCTTGTCCTGGAAGCAACAGCACCACGGCTGATCAAAAGAGGAACCGGAAGAGAAGAACTGGTAGCGACCAAAGGTGAAGCCGGACCAACAGGCTCCCGAATAACGATACCAGTCATACTCCTTTTACCCGAAGATTTGGTACGCAACTTTTTCACACCAGAAGAGGATGACATATCATCAGTCCTGCTCCATTTTCCCCAAGAAAGCTAAAAAAGAAGGAAATCATGAAAACCAAAAACTTACTAACTTACTAATGAAGAAGAAGGGAAAAGAGACATCTTCAACCAAAACTTATAACTAGGCACAGAAGGAAGATTCTTTTGTCGATAAAGAGCCTGGAGATAAGCAACGCTCTCAGGAGTGAGACCCTCCTTGTCCCTAACTAAAACATTTAAAGCCGCAAGACACTTAACGTCTCCTTCATCAGAAACAAGAGTTGGACGGGTATAGGTAGGATCAGGCGAACGAAAATCAAATTTTTCAGTCACAAGGGAAGGACGAACGAAAAAGAACATGTCTTTATAAACCTTCGGAATATTTGGAGCGGAGAAAAATGGACCGACGTGAGAAGAAAAATAATGCCGACATTTGTCACTGGATTTGAGGGAAAAAGTCTTGTCAAAAGCAAACAAGCTCGCCTTCTCACCGAGATGAAGACAAAGGAAGTAAAATTCCATGATGGTCATAACGGCGTTGGGACTCATCTCCATAGAAGTTCAACAAATCAATAAGAAAAGCAGGGAAGGGAACCACCAACCCTAGATTGAAGAAAACCTCACACACGCCAACACGACGATCATCGGAAAGGTAGATCTTATCGTTAGGAGAAGGCAAAAGAAGTTCAACGGAAGCGTGAATTGCATGATCGCTTTGAAGAGTGTCAAGATCACCTTGAGTCATCTAGCTCGAGAAGCGATGTTGACCAGCAAAATCAGTAGCGGGAGAAGAAGTTACCATTTTCTTAAAACAGAACAGAGAAGGAAGGAGAACACAGCTCAAGAAATGAAGAACTGACTAGACGAAGAAAGTAAAAGAAGGAAATATGAGCAAATCCGAAGGCTTAAAAGGACTCAGCTTGGGGGTTTAAGCTAACGCACACCAAGTCAATAAGAAGGAGACACGCGATAGCAGTCACAACTGGAAAAACCCTAACACCTCTTCAATCAATAGGTAGAGTCGATCAACAGTCCAGATCAGTCCAAAGATAACGCTAGGAATTAATAAAATATTAGGGAGCGTACCCGCTCTCCCACTAACAAGATACCGCGTGTCCACGCATGCCAAAAACGCTGCCCTGAATAGTAATTCAGAGGGATCGACGCCGAAAACAGGCAATCAGAGAATTAAATCTGTGACGTCACAAAATCACGCATGGAAAGGAATTAATCACTTGCGCAAGAGACGAAACGTGTCTCAGAATAACAAATCACGCGTCAAAACGAGAGCACAACTGGGTCAGCCCTGGTAAAGACGACACTTAGTCAAAGAAAATCTCTAGGTCGGGAACATCAATCAACTCTAGAGTACTAACAGTAAGACAAAACTTCACCAAACAGCTACAGTCCAGGTAAGGCCCGAAGAGCTTTACGATACACCTCTGGGATAGGTAATACTTTCGACTTCTGGTCTTCAAAGTAAAACCCACGAGTTACTTCTACTCCTTAGTCTCTTTACTTTCGACTAAGGAGTGGCGGGACTCATGATGATGCATAAAATGTCTAGACGCTGACCAACGTCTGAAGAGTCAAAGATCAGACCAGAAGTCTATCGGAACAACTCGGCTTAAGGAAGCAGAATAGCTAAAAGCCCCTGATGGTCCACCACACATTCCCACAACCGGCAGGTTGGCCAAAAGAAACTAGCTCTGCACAAAATACCCTTGGCATGGATAGATCAGCCCTGTGATCTCTAAAGGAATAAGGGGGTCTCCACAAGTTCGGCCCATATCTTACTCCCAGAACTGGGAAGATATCAGCGTTGCGCAACCTAATAACTTAATCCCGAAATTTCCAGAAAGATCTCATTTGGTTGCACATCTTGAAGTGCTTAAGCCTGGTTAAACTCCACGTATCTAAAGGAGGAAACTTCTCCTTTAAAGTATATCACTCCGGCAAGATATCAACAAAGCATCCTTGAACTTAAGAACTTTCACTTATCAATGATCCGGGATAGACTCGAAGAGAAACCCTATATACGCAAAAGAAGTATCAAGTAGTAATCAGCCAAAGCCGGGATCGATCCAAGAAGTGTACAAGTATTCCCTGAAGAATACATGGACACAGTTGAAAATAACTTTTCCAAAGTTGACACAGAGGCAGAAGGATTTGTTGGTAGAGAGTCCATTCAACAACTTGATCCAAGCGTTTATGAATGACAAGATTGACATAGAGTTCACACTAGAAAGTGCTTCGAAAGGTGTCAGCAGGTGCGCGGAGCCGGAGCCCACCTAGACCAAACAAAGTTGTTTTTGAACTTCTCTGCTTGTATTCATCTTCAATAGAAACTATCAATCTCGCCGGGAAGGCATTAAAGGTGAAGCCTCAGGATATTTCAGTGATTCTTGAAATGCCATTGGGAGGGAAGGTAACAGATGTCTTCCCAAGCACCAAAGTAATGAAGAAACCACAAATAGCTTTTTGTGAAAAGTACTTCGGAGAGGTGCCTCCCAAAGTTTCATGCATTAAAATAAGTAAGGCACTGAGAATGGCTGTTGGTGATGAAGATGAGATGGATGCAATTAGGTTGATAATCATGTGTATTGATGCAAATATTCTATTTCCTACAACATCAGGGTACTCTGTTTCCACATAGATTCTGCTTTATCTAGAATTAATGGAAACCATTAAGACCTACAATTGGCCAGTTGCGGTGCACCAATTCATGATTGACCACATCAATAAGCACTCGAACGACCGAATTAAAGCTTCAGGCTGCCTGCTAATCCTCCCTGTAAGTATGTTTGAGTTTCTTTCAATTATAACTTACCATTGAAGTTCCTTACTCAATCTACAGAAATTTGTTTGTGTTATTTAAAGCTCTGGTTCTGCGAACATACTACATGTTATGAGAAAGAGGAGAAATACAAAGAAGAAATACCAGGGATTTTAAGGTGGTCTCTTAGCAATATAGAGGAAACCTTTGTTGAAAAGCTAGCAAGTCTGACAGAAGGACGGTTATAAAATGCCATTTAGATAATGGAAAGATTTTTGGTTTCTAGAAAATTGACTTGTTTCTACTAAAATTAATGATTTTTGGTTATCTTGCTGATTTATTAAACATTATTTGGTTTAATGGAAACTAACTGGCTTACTACGAACTCATTTGTTTTCTCTTTCAGGTGAGCGAAGAATATATTTTTCCCCTAAGCTAAGAAGACATAAAGATATTGCAGACAACAGAAACTGGGGGCAACGTAAGTGAGATGCTTCTCCTGCTTGAACAACAGAAGGAAACAACTGCCCAGCTCGAGACAGAAATTGATAAACTTAAGCTGGAAAATGAAGAGCTTAGGAAAGAACTGGCAGAAGTTGTTGATGAGAGGGACGAAGCATTCCAAGCTTATTCTGAACTACTGGCAGAGGGAATGGTTCAAGAAAACAAGGACATTGGACTAGAGGAGAGCAATTTCATGCCTGCAGAGGAGAGCAGTTTAGTGCCTGCAAAGAAAGCACCAATACAACAACAGGAGGGTTAGCAGAAAAAAAAGGGAAATGGAGAAAAAGAAACAGAGAAAAAAGATAAGGGAAAGGGTAAACATTGTAAAGAGGTTTCAGGAAAGGAGGTTTCAGGAAAGCAAGTGTTAGGAAAGGGACAAAAAGAAAAGGAGAAGAAAGATAAGCTCAATGTTAAAGAGAGCAATGAAGAAAAATTCGAGAGTGGAGAAGAAGATAAGGATGAGGAATAAGAAGGTGAGGAAGTAGAGGCTGAACAAGATGAGGGTGAGGAAGAAGATCATGAGGACAGTGAGGAAGATGAGTCGGAAGATAGTAAGGAAGAAAAGGAAGAAGAGGAGGAAGAGAGTGAGGAAGAGGGGGTTGAAGTTGAACCAAAAAAGGTTGCAAGAAAGGGTACAGGCAAAGGTCAAACCAAGGGCACAGACAAAGGTCAAACCAAGGGTGCGAAAAAAGGCAAACACTAATTTCAAATGTTTCAATGTTTTAAATATTTATGTTCTTATTCCAAAAGTAGTAAACAATTGGCAAGTTTTGAGTATTAATGCACAAGGTTTTTAAGGTATTGAAATTCTGATAAACAGAATTTTGATAATAGATAGTAAATTTATACATTCGTAGAAAATTATTATATGTCTGAGCAATGACTTAGTGTTGTTTACACTAAAGTTATATCAGACAGTAGCGATGACAACGAGGAAAGCGAGGAAAGAGAGGAAAGCGAAAAAAGAAAGGCAACGACGAGGGAGATGCTGAGAATAACCAAGGCAAACTATTATTTTGACGATATATAGTTAATTTTTACATTCATAGTAAGTTATTCAATGTCTGGAAAATAACTTAGTGTTGTTTACACTGAAGTTATATCAGACAATAGCGATGACAATGACGAAAGCGAGGAAAGCGAAAAAAGAGAGAAAATCGAGGAAAGCGAAAAAAGAGAGAAAAGCGAGGAAAGAGAGGAAAGCGAAAATAAAAAAGCAAAGGACGAGGAAGATGCTCAGCAAAACCAAGGAAAACTATTATTTTCCTTCAAAATTAAATTCAATAATTTACTAAATGGTCCTCAAATTCAAGTTTCAAATTATTCTTCTTGTCTACAATTTATAAAGATGATCAAGAGGAGGTAGAAGTGAATTTGGCAAGTCATGAAGGAGGTGAAGTTGCAAATACACTGGAAAGGGATCTGTCAAAAGAAAGAAGTACCCACATACATTCTTAGGGAACTTAATAGTTTATAAGAAACTGGAAAATTTACCCACATTCATACTTAGGGAACTTACGAAGTTTTTAGGAAACATAAAAACTCACCCACATAAATGCCTAGGGAACTTACTAGTTTATAGCAAACTGGAAAATGTTCCCACATTCATACTTAGGGAACTTACGAACTTTGTTTTGTTTATAGATTATAATGTAAAGAGAAGGTTGGATGGAAAAGACGAGTGTCCTAGTTTTGATCTCAACATAGAACTCGAGACGCAAATAATTGAGTGGACTCCTCCCAAGAAGTCTTCCGTGCCGGTTAAAGAAGCTGAAGAGAGTACACCAGGGGACAATAAATTAAAAAATATGGCTGAAATGGGAAGAGAATCAGTGTCACAACTGTCTGCAGACATGTGACAATTTGAATCACCACATGTCAGTCCTCCCAAAAGAGTAGCATCCAAAAAAGGGAACAAAGGGTCATCCCCGGTCCCAACATCACTGGTGAAAAGGATTAAGCATAATCCAAGGGTGAGGAGAAAAACGGAAAAAAGGAGGTGCCAGTGAAGTACCCAGTGAAGTACAGGTCATTGATTTGGAGATTATAAAACTAAGGAAAGAACCCCATGTCAAATTGAGTAACTGGAGAAAAGGGGGGTTATGGCCATATGTGCTAGATACTAAAAAAGCTCTGATGGAAGAATTCATGAAAAATGGATGGGCAAGGTATAATCTATTCTCTCTAGAATTTTTTGGCTCTTAAAAAGTTTTGCCGACAGAAAGTAGTCTGTGTCTGGTACACATGTAGGTCAAATGTAAACAAGTATGTGGTCAAGAAACAAGACAGTTTCTGGTAAATTATCCTGTGGTTAATGCATTCTACTTTGTTTTATACAGCTTGGATGTCTGGAATATGGACCAGCAACACTGCTTAAGAGCAAAAGATTTAGAGGAACTGATGATGAACAGAGACCGTAAAGTGTTGTTCCTATCATTTTTATTTGTAAACTTCCTAAAAATTACTATAATTGATTTGAAGAGGATTTAGTGAATTGACTAGTAAACTTACATGACACAATTGTAGACATTGATAAGGCAGAGGCGCAGTGGGAAGACAATCAAAGTGAATTTACATGATCCGATTGAAAAACACTTCATCAAAGATCATACGAGCAAGTTGAGTGTTCCACTTAATACACCATACAGTGATGACTCTTTCGAGGGCCATCACTGGACTTTGTTGGTGTATGATTTTGAGCAGAACGAACAGACGCACTTTAACTCCTTAACGCGTGACATGGACCTGGCAAACAGATGTAACTACAATGCAAAAGAATTGGCAGAAATCCTAGCTGCAAAGATGATAAAGATGAAGTGCGGAAGGAAAAAAATTAACAAAAAAATCCCATTCATTAAAGATGTTGAATGCCCCCAACAAGGGGAAAGGTGGGGCCAATTTTGGAGCATTAATTAACTATGTTATTCCTTACTTGAAACTAACATTTTCTTGCTCAAAATTTAAAATCCAACAGTCCAGATTGTGGTCTATACGTGATGTTAAAGATGCAGAAAATCTTTCTCGAAAGCATCCAGCATAATTACCCTGGAAAGTGCTCTCAAAAGGAACAATACGAAGATGAAGCAAGGAAAATGAGGGCAGAAGTAACATACCTAATCTTGGACAAATCAAAGGACGGATGGAGAAACCAAATTGCTGAAGAAAACTAAAATTGGATAATCTAAATTTTGTTAACAGGGGCGTGGGAGAGGGGGTGCGACCGGTGCGGTCGCACAGGGCCCCTCTCCATCTAAGGGCCCCATACTAATAATGTTAAAGCTGTTTAAGTATAAAATAAAGAATGTTGGAGAACATGCAAGATAAGGGAAGTAGCCTAGTTGGTAGATGCACCGTCTTGCGCCCATGAGGTCCCGTGTTCGAGTCCTCTACCGTACAAACTAAACTCATATTTTTCAAAGTTTTATATCATATGAGTATATGACACCTAAGGGCACCCGTTTTATAGGATATTTTTCAAAACTACTCTAAAGGTCTCTCCAAATTCGTTCTCTATTTGGTATTCTTATATGTTCATTTAATTTATCTTTATGTTTTCCATTTCTTTTCTCTCTATACTATTGTTTTATCTCTCTTTCCTCCCCCCTCTCACATACTAAAATACAATAGGATTGTATGTCTTCTTCTCTAAATGTGCATATTTTTTTTGTCATCCTAATTATTTCTTATGCAAAAAGTATAGGGTTTACGTGTTGAATTGCGTTCTCCAAATCATACTTATTTGCTAGAAGAATACTTCTTTAATTCATATAATTGCATTTTTAAAATATTCAGTTAAATTGTGCTCTTGGACTTATTTACTTACATCAAATATTATTTAAATATTCTTACTGGTATTATGTAATCTTTCATGCATTAACACTTTTACATAATGTATTTTATTTATGATAATATTTTCTTCAGTTAATTTTAGCTATTTCTCTAATATATTGCATGTAAATATTTCTCGGTTCTTACGTCATAGATGAAGGGCTCCAGTTAAAGTTCGCACCGGGCCGCCACGCCACTGTTTGTTAACGTTAGAACACTGACACATTCATGTGTTGTTTTGTTAACGTTACTTACGAACGGATTATACGGTGACAGTTTTATGGTTTATAACACATTTATGGTTTGTAACATTTCTTCATAAGATACGTCCCAAAAAAAAAAATTGGGAATACAGTTTCTGGTGCACCATAAAATTTTCCAGTTACCAAAAACGATGCTAGTAAACCGGAAAATTTACTGGTGCATAGTAAATTTGAATGACAATAAAAAACAAAAGCGGGAAGACATAAATTCAGTGCAAACAAATAGAAATAGAATACAAATAGGTTAGGTACAAATTTAATACAAACAAAATAGTTCTATGTCGAGTACATTACAAGATTTAAAAGCTTCCAAGAAACTGTTCTATGTCGAGTACATTACAAGATTTACTACAACCAAAATAAGAAACTGAACAACATAGGTCCGGAACATAATACTTTGGTTGGACTAAATAACTAACTTAGGTTCCAGATAGACAGTACATTTACAAGCTCCAGTAAATAGCTCTATTTTCAATGCATTACGATATTTATGGATACAAAATAGAATACAAAACAAAAAAGTTCATTACACTAAATAACTGTCTTACATTCAATGTCGAATACATTACATGATGTACTGTAAACAACATGGAATCCGGAACATAATAGTTTGGTTGAGCTAAATAACTAACTTATGCTCCATATAGAAAGTAAATTTATAAGCTCCCAGTAAACATCTAAGTTTCCAATACATTACCAAATTTACTAGAAACAAAATAGAATACTGACTTACGTTTAAAATGATTCACACAAAAAGGACATCGCAATGTCAACAAAAACACAAGCTCTCTTCAGAATCTGAAAAACACCAACACTGTAGAAGCTATTCAAAATTGTAGAATGCCCGGTAAGAAATTTTCCCCTACTCAAATAGGTTGGTTGCACGAAGCACTGTTGTGATAAGAGAGTTGTTTACATCTACCGCATACCCTCAGGCTTTTACGAAAGTTCCCAGAACTTTCAATCCTCACAGTTCGCGGTCTCCCGGGACGCTTCTTGGTTAAGGGAGGAAGTATCATGTTGGTTTTATCGAATGATTTTGGTGCATCAAGAGTAGGTACAGGGTTGATGGAAAGACGGTAGGTCTTACAATAAGCTTCCGTTATGACGGCAGGATCAAAACACTTTGAGCTATCACCTCCATGCACTTTAATACACAAGATAGCATGTTCACATGGAATACCTTGAACTTGACAGTTACGACATGAGCAAGTCAGATTAGCAAGATCAACGGAGTGGCTGGGGTTCGACATAACTTCATATTTAAATTCAGCTGATTGAAGAGACTTCCAACTGCAGGTGACATTAAATCTGGACTTCATTGTCTCATTGACTTTCGGGCATAGGAATGAGTTCCAGGAGACCGATTCAATCCTTCGATCGTTCATCATGTTCATTAGTTTTACCCACAACATATCGAGCATGACAGAAATGGGAAGAACTTTCTCGTCCTTTATCCAAGAATTGAAAGACTCAGATAGAGAAGAACAAATTAAACCATACCTATTACCCGGAAAATACACATCGGCCCAGTTTGTAGGATCGACGGAGTACAAAAATGACTGAACACCATTGCCGCCCATGACAACAAGTTCTGTAGTGTACTTTGGAAACTCCGATACAGTTAGCGCCCAAGCCGCTTTAAATATTAGCGACTGAAAATAATCAGACTTCTTTGCGCCATTTTTGACACGTACATTCAAATTGTTGCGTAAATGCCAAACGCAAAATGAATGTTGGGCCTCTGGGAATATGTTGGAAACTGCATTAATAATACCATGGTGGCGATCCGACATAAACGTCAACGCTGGACTGCTAGGAACAACTCATCCCAAATGGCAGATAAACCAAGTCCAGTTTGTATCATTCTCTACATCAACAACGGCGAAGGCAACCACAAAAAATCCTGTAATGAAACAGTAATTTGAATGAATATACATTAGGGACAAGACTATGTAGTTTTACGGAAATAAGGAAGTGCTCAGAAACCTGGTACTGTTCAAAAAATCAGGTAGTTGTCGGAAAAATATATGTTGACGTACTTACCATCGTTCCCATTCTTTGCCACAGCTGCAAGTATGCATCCATTGTATTTAGTTTTGGCAAAGGTACCATCAACAAATATTAGCGGTCGGCAGTGCTTGTAGCCTTCAATACTTGCTCCAAGAGCAATAAATATTCTAACAAAACGACGGGAAACTGGATCAACTTGAAGATCAATGTGACTATTTGGGTTCGACCGAGATATTGCATCCACATACCACTGGAGCTTAGCATATGAATCCTCTTCTTCACCATATGTTAAAGAAATAGTAGCATTCCGAGCTTTATATGAATAGTAGTAGCTAAGAGCTATACCATAATCCTTTTTAAATGATGTTATAATATCTTTGGTACTCTTTGTAGGATTCTCTCGGACGTCATGAGCTAATAATTGGCTGACAACTTCTGTTGACAGCCTAGGCTTATGAAAAGACAATACAAAATCATCACACGTATGGACAGGGTTGAAAGCTTTGAGAACAAACATGGAACGGGACTTCAGAGGAGCAACAACATGAATGGTCCAACCACAGCTACGAGTTTTGAATACATAAGTTATCCGGGATAGATCATTCTTAAGGAATTTATAATTGTATCCATGTTTTATGGAATATCGACTAAGAGCCTGTCGAAACGCAGGAGCACCCCCGGAAAATTCCTGCCCAATGAATGTAAAAACTTCTGGCCAACTATCTGATCGTAGAGGTTCACTCCTAACGAGGGAGGTAGATGCATCAGCATGAGTTGTTGAAGAGGGAGAGAGGAAATCTTCTGGGAAAATTCCTGCCCAATGAATGTAAAAACTATTGCGTCAACAAACATGAGCAAAGTTAGAGTTTGAAGAAAAAAAATTTATTTTCTCCGAAGAAAAACCCTATCAAACACAACCTTAGTAGTTTAGAGAAAACTGGTCAATTTTCGCCTAAGGTATAAATTCAAGCACATAAATGCTTAGGAAACTTACCAAGTTACTAGGAAACTGGAAAATTCAAGCACATAAATGCCTACGAATCTTACTAGTTTAGAGGAAACTGAACAATTTACGACTAAGGTATATAAATTGTTATGAAATATGAGTACTGTACCGATGTATTTCATGTTGAACAATTTCATCCTGTGCTACAGCTACAGAAGCCGAGGTGGAAGAGACAAATTCGCGGTCCACACTGATTAGTTCAAGTAAACATGAATTCAAGTAATCATTTTAAGAGTTTGTCATTTTAAAAAGAAAAAGACAAAAACTAAACAAAGTAACATAAACATTGATTCACCAGAGAGGAGGGGCAGATTGAACATTCAAAAGCATCTGACTGAAAAATGGAAAACACAAAAAATATTAGAGTACAAAAACAGTTACATAAGTGATCACGAAACAAGTTAATTTACCCGAAACCTGATAGTTTATTAACAACATAATAATGTACGCATCAAAATGCTTAAGGAACTCATCAAGTTATAAGAACCAGAAAACAGTTACATCAGTGATGAAGAAATAACATTAAAAATATCAAATGAAATGTTTGAAGAGGTGGACAATTGTGCAATGCTATCTATTATATAGTTGGAAAATCAGAAACAAAATAATGGTAAACTGTGAGGACTTATTTGGTTTGGTGGATCTTTAATAGCATTAATGTTTAGTAAATCTGAAACATTCATGTGAACTATTTAGGAGAGCATTGAAGACAAAGGAAGATAATAGGTTTTGTTAAGCATTGAAGTTAATGGTTTTGGGTAAGATTTTTCTTCTTCGTCTAATGTATAAATAAGGTGGAAAATGAATTGTTTCAAACTTATGGGCAGGAGGGGAAATTTTAAGAACAAATTTCGCAAAAAAGTTGAAATTTGGAAACAAATAAAGAGGGATGAAGCTGTTTTGAGAAGGATTTAGAGAGAGAAAGAAGAAGAAAATAGCGAGATTTAGTGAAAACTTAGGTAGGATTTGGCGGGATTGAGAGAGATGGAGGGAAGATTTAGAGAGATGGAGGGTGACATTAAGGTCAAATCATGGCTGGGAATTAAATGCTCCCTCTCCATCAACCTGACAACGCGCAGGCAGGCATTAAACCAAGACAGTTCCTATCGGAGGGGTAAAAAGGGAAAAAAAAAAGAAAAACTGGGATGAATTCAGACACTTTGGACTGGAAATGAATATAGGTGCGTTTTTGGACGACAATATTTGAGGAGATTTCATACCATATATTCTTTCCCTGGTTTCTATCTTTTTAGAAGAATTCTATTAACGAAAGTGTTGTGAATTTAATGGAAAGATAGAGAAAGGAAATAACTCCTAAAGAAAGATTGGTTAGAAAGTTTTTAGGAAAGCTTGGAGAGGATGATTGAAAGAGATATTTTTCTTTCTCTCTGATGGAAAGTTTAGAAAGATGGAGAGAGAGATGAATTTTAGAGATACTGTTTTTATAAGAATGGAGTCGATTGGTATTAAGAGAGATAGCAATATCAGAGAAAGAAGAAGATAGAGATTGAAGATAGAAAGAAATTACATGAAATAACAGAGAAGGAAAGAAGGGATGGATTCGGTTGAAGTGGTATATTGTTCTTAAAATATAGAGTTAATTCCTATATGGCCCCCTACTTTGTGACCAGCTTCCTTTATGGCCCCCTTTTTTTTCGTAAATTCAAATATGGCCCCCTATTTTCAGATAAATGACATTACTACCCTTCTTAATTCTAAATTTAAAACAAATAAAAAAAATTATTTCCACCTCACCCCTCTCTCCCTCGCCACCTCATCTCTCCCTACACCTCATCTCTCTCTCTCTCTCTCTCTCTCCAATTC
>BEHA01001414.1:66932-81328 GCA_002897215.1 Eschscholzia californica subsp. californica | reverse complement strand
AAACCATAGAACTTTCCGGCCGAGATGTGCACAAATCCGGCCAAGCAAAGATTCCGGGCTAGTGCAGCCGTCCCGTGCTTCACTATGGCCGTCCCGTGCTTCACTATGGTCGTCCCGAGCTGGAACCTTGTTGTCCGACCGAGTTGAAGAAGCACCAACCCGAGCAGCTGCTACTCCTTCCCGAGCTGGAACCTTGCTGTCCGGCCGTTCCGAGCTGCTGCTGCTGTGCGAGTACCCGAGCTGGAGCTGCTGTTCCGAGCTACCAATGGCCGTCCCGAGCGTGTCTTCTTGAAGTCCCGTGCTATATGCAGCCTCCTTGGTTGTTCCTCGATTTTTCCGGCCAAGCTTTGGCCGGCCTTAGTGTTGGCCGGCCTAGCTTGACCGGTTCCTCCTCTTCTCTTTCTCTTTCTCTAGCTCTAGAAGCTTGTTGATGAAGAACCTTAAGAACCCTCCTTTCTCTCTCTCTCTTTAGCTAAGGAAGAAGATGAATAGTGCCTCTCCCTTTCTCTAACTTGTGTATACCCAAACCCTAGACTTAGTCAAGTTTGACTAAGTCTTGGGCTATTTTGACTTAGACTTCTTTAAGAGGTGCTCATAGAAATCTTCCTTGCTTTCTCTTCTTTGGGCTCTTGGTTATGGGTTGGGCTTTGGCTCTCATCTAGAAATCAAGGGGGGTGCCTTCAAGGAAAGACTTTGGTTTCTTTCTTTTGTAACTTCCCCGTCCGAACTCCGAATTGAATTCCGTTTTCACCGTCGAACTCGTCATTGACTTCACTTGTTGTTTGACTTCTGACTTTGACCAAAATGACCAAAATACCCCTACTGGTCTTTTCTTCCATTTTGCCGCATAAGATGAAAATGTGATAATTCGCTCTCTTTATTCCGAATTACACGCCAAACCACAAATAAACTACCTAGCAATAAAAACACATAAATAATTAGAAATAAAACTCGAAAAGAACTAACTCATCAAAGTTAAGTGACCTAAATGTGGCATTTTCACGCCACATCAACATCCCCAAACTTAGAATTTGCTAGTCCTCGAGCAAACAAACAAGACAATAAAGTAAACCTAGCTCACTTTCGGAGGACTCCCGGTTGCATTTAGCGTATGCAACAAGCCTTTAAACCCTTAGGTTACCCCTAAAGGACGAGTTTTGTCTCGTGAGGGTTTCCAGTGAATACACCCACAAAGTTCTAGATTCCAAGGGACAAAAGGGTTGAACTATCGATGCAAATAAGGTAACGATCAACAAGTGAGAGACTTAAGTGTGTCAAACATATGAATCAAACCAATAAACACAAAAGCATGCTAAGAGTCTCCTCACTAATAGTTTCATACTTAAGTGCAAGTGTCCCATCATCATGAGCATCATCCAAGTCTAAAGTAACAAAACTTTGTTTCCTATCATAGCACATTTCGCCTCGACTTTGGCCTCACGGTCATACGCTCTTAAACATGAAATCACTCAAAATGGAATCTAATGGTTCACTCTCATGTGTGAGCATGGAATAAAGTAAACTCAACACATAGAAAAATTAAATGAGGATATCAAGTTCTAAAACGAAATGATCTCTTAGGAATGGAAATAACCACTAACGGAGTGGGGAAGCTCACTCACCCTTCTCACCCACTCTACCCTCTAATAATGTCTCCTAAAGGTAAACGGATACAAGTGATGGAATGGAAGATGATGAAATCCTGAGAATGTCGACGCCTTCAATGATAAAAGAACACTCAAACAACCTTTAACTTGACTTTTTGCTTTGAATACTTTATTTATTCCAAATACTTACATAAACACTCAAAAGTTCACATGAACTTTACACAAAAGCAACTTTCTTTCTTTTTATTTTTCTTTTCTTTTCTCTTTTTTCTTTTTTTCTTTTCTTTTTTCCTTTTTTTTTCTCTTTTCTCTTTCTTACACACATAACCAAACACCAAACACAAAAGTACAAACTAGTATTCTCAACAAATCACCTTTACTTTCACACTTTGCTTTCACATTCTTTCTTCTTTACTTTTCATGTCTTCATTCTCGGGAGTAGTATGATGAATGGATGGTGGAGTATCCGTTTCCCTAAAGTTGATACCATTATCGGGTTTCATGGACTACAAGAGTAAGGTTTATTCGCTATCCTGATGTCACTCCTAGTGGCTAAGGAAATTGAGCTCATGAGATCGTCTAAGCTCTTTTGAAAGTTGCGAAGTTGAGTAGCTCTTCATTCTACTCGGAGTTAGCGCGGAAGAGTACACTCAAAGGCCATAAAAAGGCTCAGATATCTCACATGGGTTTAAGTCTCCACTAATGACTATTTTAGGTCACTTAGAAGTGTTCCTTCTTCCTTAAGATGATACTCACATGATAAAACACCAACACCAAAGGACTCAACATTCATGAAAAGACTAAGAGCATGCATAAGATAGTAGATGCGAGATCACAGAAAAAGAATTGAATGGGAGAATCGATTAAAATAGCTAGAGGATTGGTCTTAGGGTAGAATCAATCGATCGGTTGCTCTAGACCTATTGTTAAACATATTAATGAAAAAATGGAGTAAGGAGATTTACAACTTTGTAACATAATCAAATAGAAACCAAATACCCTTTTAAGAAAATCTAACTTCAACAAAAAAAAAGTAAGAAGTTTCAGAGTCATTACCAACAAAGAATTTTGTTCCTCTCACCATGGGTTGTTGACAAAATACTCTTGTTGTTTCATACTCCCTCCAATCCTCAATTCAAATTGATATAACAAGAATAAGAATAACACATTTCCAATTGATTGTGTTCATTGAGTATAAAAAAGGGATCGAGAAAACAAAAGAATCTACAGTAACCTGACTACATATTGAATAAGGTTCTCCTTCCACTAAATTTCTGTTGGAATAAAGATGCAACCAATAAACTAGTAGTATTCTTGCTTTCTCTTAAGCATTCACATCAATTCAATTTTCCTGAGGGTTTTCTATTCTAGTGTTTTCTGGCAGCAATCTTACTATACCATACCATATCCCTACTTCCTATTTTATAGCATAAACAATGTTAGTAAAAGATGAAAAAATAACATAAGTTGAAATAAATAGAAAGAGAGGCTGAAAGTGGTTAAGCAACTGAAGAAGCATATATAAAATTTCATAGTATTCTTTAAATTTAGTAGAAGATGAAAAAAAGAACATACATAGAAATTTCCTGACTACATAAATTGAAATAAATATGAAGTTGATACATAAACATGAAAAAAGTACTTTAGATTACTAAATTCTTGCTTTGCTTGAAATAGGTTGTCGAATTTAGTGAAACCAAACTCCCAACATAACTGATTGCTAGGATCTCACTAGATATGTAACCTAGCTTGGTAAAAGTTTTCTGCTTCTGGTCATATAAAACTAAATCGGTCTTACCTTTCTGGAATAGCACGAGACCGTTATTGAAACACTTAATGGGCCTCAGGTAAAAACTGAGTGGAGTTTCATTGTCTGTTTGAATGGAGAAGAGTTTAGTCCAAGACCCACCACCACCACCACCATGCTCCTCTTCCTCCTCCTTCATTACCCATACTTGAGTTTGAGCCTTACTTTTGTTATTATCAAATATGCAAAGACGTTTTCTCATAACACCCAAGGTTGAGGATTTGGTGTTCAATTCCTTAGGTAATGGGACATCCTTAACAGTCTCGTGAACCATATCAAATGACAGTATAACATCATAGGAGGAGGAACATCTCCCAGCTGCTACAGGGGCTCGAGTTACTATCCAGTGAAGAGCTCCATTAAGAAACACACTAACACGACAAGGTTTAAGGATTTTGTAAGGAATGTATTCAATTCGATTCCACGATTCAGAGCCTAAAGTGTAGACCTCGATCCCACTAAAAAAATTAGCTCCGTCCAATAAGCTATAAATAATCACAAACTTGTAATCATCTAACCTGAGATCATAACCCAACCCACACGAAGCACTAGTGGCAGGAAATTTTGATAACTCAATGGGTGAATTTGGTATTGTTTTATATTGATTAGTAGATGGGTTCCAGATGTGAAACTGGCGATCATAACTGCAGCAAAATAAACCATTACAACAAGCCTCAGGGATGATCTTGGATTTACCAGAAGAGATGAATGGGTAATCGATTAAATTGAGAGTTTTATTAGATGGCAATAAATCCCCACTGATGAGGTAGTATTTCTCTCCCTTTAAGTCACTCAGAAGGAGACTAGATCTGTCTTGTTCAATAGCACGATTAAAGTGAAGTTTAATGAAATTAGGGCTAGAAAATAGAGAGCGCCACGTTTTGGATACTAACCTGAACCGGTGGATAGATTTGACTGGTAAATTTGAAAGTATTTCGGTGATGACATCGTCGCTCATCTGAATCGCCACTGAACATCGTTTTCTTTTCATCGTCTTCCTCGTAATATACTAGAGAAACTACAGAGATGTTTACCAGATAATGCTTACGGGAAGAAAACCCCAAAATATATATATATAGATAAAAGGGAGGCAGGTAGTCCTTTTTTTTTTAAGTAACTTCTATTAATTTTTCATAAAGACACCCTTTTTCTTCTAAAGCACAACGGCTACCTATTTCTTGTCCCCACTATTTTCTTTTTTTTTTTGTTCAAAAAAAAGAAATTACTAATCTATACTAGGGTGCTTCTAAAGGCACCGGACCAAAAGACTGTTAGCATCCGAAAATTTTATTGACTCGGGTCAATGGTTATTGACCTAAGTTCTCTATAAGCACCGATTTTTAATGTGAGTGACGTTCACCTTTGTTTGCTTCTTCCATCTTCTTCTTCTTCGAAAACAAAAAGAATTAAAGCCCTAATTTGTGTATGGATTTTTTTATGCCATTCCATCTACATTCCTGATTACTATGTATGCCCATTTCAGATATGGATCTTCCTGTTCAGTATCTTCTTGTTAAATCAAAACCTATATGATTTAAAAACAAACCTTTGTAGGAATTGAGACAATCTACCTACCTTAAATCTTTAAGCAAATCAGAACCCGTACACTCTGGTAAGTTGAAATCTACATATAGAATGTAGTATCGTTTCGCCTATTGTAGATAACAGAAATAAGATCAAAGAACAAGCAATACCCATTATCACAATGAACAAGAAGATTTGGAAATTGAAAAAAAACAAGCAAAACAGATTAGTAGAAAGATCACCAATGGGGGCGATATCTTGCAGGAAAAACTTTCAGTTGATGGTGGAGAATCTAAGAGGTGTAGGAATGTCTAGCAAAGATTTAGAGAAGGTATGAATAATCTTAGAGAGAGGAAGTTTGGAATTCCCAATTTGGTCAGATTTTGTGAGAGATGGATGGAGGGGTTAGGGTTAACTCTACTTTGACCGGTGCCTACATAGTTGGACAGTGCTAACAGAGAAAGGAGCAGTTGGGCTTGGTGCTAATAGAAATGGATGCTAACAGCCTTTTGGTCTAGAGCCTCTAGAGCCACCTTCAATACTAACATGTTAGTCTTTTTTTTTTTGTTGAAATTGATAATATTATTAATTAAAGGGAAATTAGAGTTCTATTACAATACAACTTAAAAAGAAAGTAAGGGACATTATTCCATGTCTTCGTTCTGTTTTCCTTCCTTGCCCGTTTAGCCAACTTGTCTGCCGCTACATTGCAATTCCTGCTAGTATAAGAGAATTTAACTATTTCCAGCCTCCGTTTTATTTCCTGTATTCTTTTAATATGAATTTTCGATTGCCATTGAATTTCATGTCTGCTGTTCTGTAGATTTTCAATAATATTGATATTGTCGCTTTCTATGGTGATTCTATTATAGTTATGAGATTCCGCCCATTGCATACCTTTAAGAATCGCAATGGCTTCACCTTCCTCCGAGTTTCTACTTCTAGTAGTAGTGGCATGTGCTTTATGAATTTAGCTCCTTTGTTGTGGATAATTAAACTGATACCTGTAACATTCTGAATGTTGGTGAATGAACCATCCACATTAATTTTCAGAAAAGACGGTTCAGGGGGTTTCCATTTTCCTTGTTCTATCTAAGTTTTGCTAGTATTATTTGTTAGGTTTTGAGGGAATGTTGTAATCATAGAAATGATTTTGTCTATCGAATTAATTTCATGTTGAAAACAGTGGTCGCAACGAGTTTTCCATATATTCCAAAGGATAGTAGCATAATGAATGTTATTCGTAGTGTAAGTGTTTTGTGATTTTTGTTCCCAAGAAAAAATCCATTCTACCACCGAGGTGATTTTATCAGATAAAATATTAAAGTAGAACCATATGTTTTTTGCGAAAGAACAATGGAGCAGTGCATGTTCAATAGATTCAATCTCGTTACAATTAGGGCAATTCAGATTATTGTCAATATATTTACCTATTCTTTCCTTTACCGGTAGAGCCTTGACACATATCTTCCATATAAACACTTTTATTCGAGGGACAACTAGGATAGACCAGATGAAATTCCAGTTAGGTGATAGGGTTGCTGGCGAGTTCATACTGATACAAAGGTGTTGATACATAGATTTGACCGTAAATTTGCCTGACTTGGTTAGGCTCCATTTTCTTTGGTCATAATTTTCTCCCGTAATTGGGATCGATAAGATCAAATTTTTTGTAGTAGCATCAAACATATTATTGAGGAGAACCTCATTTTATTTATTCTGGTCAATCAGCTGCGACACCTTAGATAGGTGCGAAATCTGGTTATTGATTGGGATAGGTAGCGTGGGGACCCAGTTGTCTTTCCATATATTTATCTGTTCTCCATTATGTGCCTCCCACATGGTGTAATTATCAATGTCGTTCAGATGTTTACTAATGTTTTTCCATATCCAGGAGTGATGAGATTTAGCTGGGCCAGGGTTATCGGAGTTTTTAAAATACTTAGCTTTTAAGAATTGAACCCAGATAGCTTTAGGTTCCGATTTGATTCTCCACACTAGCTTGCTTAACATTGCTTGGTTATCCAGCTCCGGGGAGTGAATACCAAGACCTCCCAGATATTTAGGAAGGCAAATAGTGGACCAAGACTTGGTACATATGCCTTTAGACTTACCCCAGAACGACTTTTGCATAGTCGAAATGTTTTTGCAAATGCCTTTGGGAAGGGCAAAGCATTGCATTTGGTATCGGGGTACGGCTGCAGCTATTGTCGAAATGACAATGGTGCGACCAGCTTGAGAAAGGAAATTGTGATTCCAGTTCTCTAATTCGTTTTTGATCTTTTGAAGAATATCGTTGAAAATCTTCTTCTTTTGAGCCCCAATAAATAATTGAGCTCCAAGTTATTTTTCTGAGGTGGTCGCATATTTGACAGCGAACGCATAATCAAACGTTTGAACTTAGGATGGGAATTTTTAGAGTAGAAAATATTGGATTTGCTGTAGTTAATCATCTGACCAGACGCGCCGCAAAAAGTATTGAGAATATTTTTGAGAGTGTGGATATTATCCAGAGAATTACGACCAAATATAATGCAATCGTCTGTAAAAAGAAGGTGAGAAATGGTAAGATTGGGATTATTAGTAGGGAAGCCCTTGAAATTATCCCTATCTTGCTCAGCACGAATGAGACGACTAAGACCTTTGATGAGACGTGAAAATGTCTCATTTGAATCTCTTAACTCCAGTTAGTTAGTCCAGTTCGAGCTGTTACTCTGATGATTTGCTTGATTTTCTTTCTCTGGTGTCTTTTACAGAGTTATGTGTGCAAAACGGATAAAAGTCGGAGAAATGCAGACTAGGGGTATTTTGGTCATTTTGTGATTCTGATCTCAGGATTAGTATTAGTGCTCGTATGGAAAGTAGAGTCCAAGACGAACCCGTAGGCGAAAACGGAAGTCAAATCGGAGTCCGGATGAATAAATTAGAGCAAGTCAAAGTTCGGGTCAAATTTGGTATACTAAAAGTCAAGAGGGACACGTGGCATGCATCCGGCAAGGAATCGAATGAACCAGGGAATACGCGGGCTACTGTCTGTCACGTCCAGGGGTACACCAAGCTGTACGCGTGACCCGGCCCAACCCGACTCGATGACGTCAGCTGACGTCATCATCTTCTTCTTCCTTTTATAACCGAGAGCTGTTTAATTTCTTGAAAAGGAGATATTTTTTTTCAAAATTGAAACAGAAATGGAAAGAAGATAAGAGAAGAAATGGAAAGAAGATAAGAGGCTGAAGAAGGAAAGTGAGATAAAGATGAAACCGAGAATGGAAGGAAATTTGTTGTTTAACCGAGAATGTAAAGAGAATAAGATAGAGAACCGGGAAGGAAAGAAATGGTGGAAAGAGGAGTTGGGACGTTTTATTCTCGGCTATAAGAACAGAGAGCTCGAAACAGAAGAGGTATCTCTCCACGGCTAAAACATAACAGAGAAAGAATTTTAGAGAGAGAAACCGAGAGCTAGAGAACAGGAGAGAAAACAGAGAGGGAGTTTAGTAGAGAGAGAGAACCGAGAGATTTTTTTTCTGTTTTTTTTGTTTCTTTGATTTATAATCTCAGTTTCTTAGTGAGAAAGAGAGAGAGATTACAGAGGAAGAGAAAGAATTAGAGAGAGAATTATTGTAGAGAGAGAGATTAACAGTGAGATAAATTCTCGGTTTTTAAATAAATTTCAATTTGTTTCAGTGATTCCGGTTAATTGAATTAAAGAGACAGAAAGTAAAAGCTAGAAAGAGGCTAAGAGAAAAGAAATCAGAAGGTTAGAGAGAGAAATTGATTGGAGAAGACGAGAAAATAGGTGAGAAAATAATTTTCTCACAGGGAAAATAATTCCGGGAAGACGAGAAAATCGTTTTCCCAGAGGGTGCGTTTGGCAGAACAGTGGAAAATCAACAGGAAATCCTTTCCCTAAGGTCATGTTTGGTTTTAAAATAGCGAAAAAAGTTAAGTTTTCTTCTCCCTCTCTTTACTTTATTTTCCAATATTTTTTTGATATAATGTCTATGAGTAACTAATCATTTATCTAGGGTTTTAGATGAAGTTCTTCGTACTTAATTTTATATATGATTTATTAATAATTTTTATTGATTTTCATGATAAAATATTCCGGATTTTTTGACCATTCATGGACCAAAAATCTGAGTTATATAAAGAATATGCTAATTACATCATAATGAATCATTGTTAGAATTATTATGAGAACGGATTCGAAAAACCCTAGGTTCCCTTTATCTGAATTTTATCAACTTTAGTTTTATTTCAATTTCAATTATTGTTTATCTTTTTATTATTTGAAAAAAAATATTATCAATCAAACCATTTTTTTTTTGAAAACCTAATAGTTTTAAGATTAGAATAGAAATTCGACTTAGTCTCTGAGGAACGAACCGGTCTTACCGGAATTTTACAACTTGACACCCGTGCACTTGCGGGTGTGACCTATTTAGGAAACTTTTTAGGCCCATCAAGTTTTTGGCGCCGCTGCCGGGGACTTAGCTTGAATTGAATCTAATTTTATTTCTATTTTTGGTAAGTTTTTATTTTTGGACACTTTGACTTGCTTTTCCATTTTTGGTGTGTAGAACGCTAAGGAGAGGAGCTCAAGAAGGAAAATTTACATTTTATTTTTAGTAATTTTTTATTTTTGGTGAGAGAGAGACTTTTAGACTTTCTAGTTTTTATTTTTGGTATTAAAGTTTTGACCCTAAATTGGAGGGCTTTATAAATTGTAACCGAAAAACCAAAAAAAAATCGAAGCCTCGGGTTGGAACACTCAAGGGGAGAGTGGCCCGGGTCGTCTGCAAGGGTCATCGCCTGTATGGAACGGGAGGTAATTTCTCTAATCACCCACGAAGCCCCTGTCAGTGGGTAATTGTGTGTTTTGTGTGCCTAATTGTTTGATCGAATTGCTTAGTGTAAGCATTCTAGTAAGGGCAATAACCCAATTGAAAGATAGGAGACGGATTTCATCACCGTTCTCTTCCCCAAATAGGTAACAACATTCACGATCCCAAACTTCACCTAAAATCTAAAATCTGAATTAGACATCAGCCCCTAAGGTTTCGAGCTCATAGGATCTTTGAAACAATTCAGGGACTTAATTTTTATTTGGGCATTCCTCAAAGGAAAGTGTTAATTAATTCTTTAAAAGGTCACCTCGAGAAGAGGCAACGCTACCGAAGGTTGGACGGCTATCACAACGTTCATCGTTGGTCGTCACCAAGAATTGTTTGACCGTATTACTTTGACGGAGTAACCCTCATAACAATTAGAGTTCAAGCTTTGTAACGAAGTAGGAGCTGTCTAGAATTTTAGGGTGAATCTGACCAACTTGTCTTTCGTCTAGATTCTGTTTAGGTTGCTTGGTGGAGTCAGACTGATTGTGTTTGCTTTCCTCTAGGGTCTTCGTAGTGATTCCCCGGTTTTTGGTTTAAAAAAAAAAAAAGTTTTGTTGAGAATATCCTTGGTCATTGGGCTCTAGTTTATGCCCGATAGATATCGTGATAAGAGAGGTCGTTTCATCAGTAGAGAAACCCATCTAAGTAATCTTCTAGCCAATCTCTCTTTGAGTGACACTATGGGTGAAAATCTAAACCAAACCAGGGATGGAAATCCACCTATGACACTCAGGGATTACATGAACCCTACTAGAACATCTCAACCATCAAGCATACAGTTACCCCACTCCACGGCTCACTTTGAGTTAAAGCCGAGCATTATCCAAATGCTCCCACTCTTTCGTGGAGTTGAGAACGAGAATCCCTACCACCATGTTAGGGATTTTGAAGAAATCTGTGGGACTATAAGATTCCCCAATATGTCTGATGAAATAGTGAAGCTTAGGTTGTTCCCTTTCTCTTTGAGAGAGAAAGCAAAATCTTGGTTGTATGCCTTACAACCTCATTCCATCACCACATGGGAAGAACTAACCAGTTTATTCCTTCTGAAATTCTTTCCCAAGCACAAAACCACCTCTTTAAGGCAAAGTCTTAATAATTTTGTGCAACAAGAAGGAGAATCTCTCTACAAATATCTTGAGAGATTTAAAGAACTGGAACTACAGTGTCCACACCATGGTTATGATAAGAGCAGACTAGTCCAGATTCTCTATGACGGACTAGACTATCCCACTACATCCATGGTAGAGTCATTCTGTGGTGGCGGATTTACTTATAAATCCGTCGATGACTGCATGACGTTTCTAGAAGATTTAGCTGAGAAATCCCATCAATGGGAAACTTCTAGAGGACCTCCTACTAGGGCAAATCCTACTCCGAGTAAAGGCGGCATCTATAGAGTTGATGACTCCGAACTTAAACTCGCCGCCATGACGAGAAGGATAGAAGCCCTAGAGCTTGGTCAACCTAAAGCAGTTAGGGAGGATCCCACTCAGGTCATGAGTGTTGGAAATGAATCCATCTCTTATCCGTGCTCCGTCTGTGGAGACCCATCTCATACAGGGAATAAGTGTACCCTATTCTTTGTTTCTGACGAAAATGAGCAAGCTAATGCTCTTTATCTAAACTCTAGGCAAGATTACCGTCAGAAACACGATCCTTATTCGAACACTTATAATCCGGGTTGGAGAAATCACCCCAATTTTTCTTGGTCAAAGGGTCAAAATCAGGGTCAGGTTAGTAGTTCAATGAACCCTCCTGGGTTCAATGCTCCTAGGAATCCATATGTTCAAAACCAGAGTCAACCTAGTACCCAAAATACTTCTCAGGGTTCTTTAGAGGAGACCATGCTTAAATTTATGCAACAAACCTCCCAGGCTATATCTAGTCTAGAAACCAAATTCGAAGCCCTTAGGCAAAGAGATCAGGGTGTGTTTCCTAGTCAACCAGAGCCAAACCCGAAGGGTAAACAGTCGATGGACCAGGCCAATGCAATAACTACCCTTAGAAGTGGTAGGGTAATAGACAATAAGGTAGGAATACCCGAAGATAGTGAACCAAACTCTGAACAACCCACCTTACCAACTAGTATCCCTAGTAAAGAGCCTGAGAAGGCTTCTGAGTCTGAAAACCCACCCATTGTACCTGAGCCATATGTTCCTAGAGCCCCATATCCTCAGCGTTTGGTAGAACTAAAGAAGAAGACTCAGTTTGAGGAGATAATGGAAATGTTCAAACAGGTTAGCATTAACATTCCATTACTAGATGCTATTAAACAAATCCCAGCTTACGCTAAGTTCCTTAAAGACCTATGTACCAGGAAGCGTAAGATGAATGTGCATAAGAAAGTCTTCTTGACTAATCAAGTCAGCTCTATTCTCCAGCAAACCCTTCCAACTAAGTATAAAGACCCAGGAAGCCCTACCTTACCATGCACCATAGGGGAACATGAGATCGAACGAGCATTGTTAGATCTAGGTGCCAGTGTTAACCTACTTCCTTACTCGGTTTACTTACAGTTAGGGTTAGGAGAAATAAAACCCACGTCTATAGTTCTCCAGTTGGCAGATCGGTCTGTTAGGCGTCCACGTAGGATAGTGGAAGATGTTTTAATAAAAGTTGGTGAATTCATCTTTCCGGTAGATTTCATCATCTTAGATACTGAACCAGTTAGTGATACCCAAAACCAAATTCCCGTCATTTTAGGACGACCATTCTTAGCTACATCTGATGCTGTCATATCATGTAGGAGTGGAATTATAAAATTATCTTTTGGAAACATGACTGTAGAGATGAACATCTTTAAGGCTGGACTTTTCCCTGATGATGTTAATGATTTTAGTGAGATGAACCTAATAGATATGTTCGTTCAGGATTCTTTACCTGAGACTTTATCCGAGGATACTTTAGAAACATTGTTGGCTCATTTTGGCTTAGACTTTGATGAGGAGGGAAGTATCAATGAGGTGAATGCTTTGTTGGATTCTACCCCATTATTGGATACTAATAAGTGGAAAGCGAAAGCTGAACCCCTCATTGAGTCCGAGCCAATTGACTTGCCAACTGTAGAGACGAACCAACTATCATCCACCAGTGAGTCCAGTGGTCCTTCTATCCCAGAGTTGCCTCCATCCATAGAGAAACCACCTTCCCTAGAATTGAAACCCTTGCCTGAGAACTTAAAGTATTCGTTTCTAGGCCCATCTGAAACTTTACCTGTCATTATTGCTTCTGAGTTAGAAAAAGAAAAGGAAAGTAGATTGCTAGATGTCCTTAGAAACCACAAAGAGGCTTTAGGGTGGTCAATAGCTGATTTAAAGGGTATAAGTCCTTCTGTTTGCATGCACCATATCTACCTAGAGGAAGATGCTAAACCGTCTAGGGAAATGCAACGTAGACTTAACCCTCACATGAAGGAGGTTGTTAGAGCTGAAGTCCTGAAATTGTTAGGAGCGGGTATCATATACCCTATTTCAGATAGTACTTGGGTCAGTCCTGTTCAAACTGTACCCAAGAAATCAGGCATTACTGTAGTCAAGAACGATTCAAATGAGTTAATACCCACCAGGATGACCACTGGGTGGCGTGTTTGTGTTGACTACAGGAAATTGAACACGGTCACGAGGAAAGACCATTTTCCTCTTCCTTTCATTGATCAGATGCTAGAAAGACTAGCTGGGCATAGCTACTATTGTTTCTTAGATGGCTATTCTGGCTATAATCAGATTCCGATAGCCCCTGAGGACCAAGAGAAAACCACTTTCACTTGTCCATTTGGAACTTATGCTTATCGTCGGATGCCTTTTGGGTTGTGTAATGCACCCGCTACATTTCAACGATGTATGACGAGCATATTTTCAGATATGGTAGAGAGGTTTCTCGAGGTCTTTATGGATGATTTCTCAGTCTTTGGCTCATCATTCGATCAGTGTCTGCATCACCTCACACTCGTGTTGGTTCGATGCAAAGAAAAGAACCTTGTTCTCAATTGGGAAAAATGTCATTTTATGGTTCGCTCGGGAATAGTCTTAGGGCATGTCATTTCTGAAAAGGGCATTGAAGTAAATAAGGCTAAAGTAGAGTTAATAAAGAGCCTTCCAGTCCCTAAAACGGTCAAAGATATTCGATTGTTCTTAGGACATGCTGGATTCTATCGACGGTTTATTAAAGATTTCAGCAAGATATCTAGACCTCTTTGTAATCTTTTGGCAAAAGAGAACAAATTTGTCTTCGATGAACCTTGTCTAGAAGCCTTTGAGAAACTAAAACTTATGCTTACTTCCGCCCCTATTGTCCAACCTCCCAGCTGGAGTACTCCATTTGAGATCATGTGCGATGCATCTGATTATGCTATCGGAGTCGTGTTAGGTCAACGTGAGAATAAACTTCTTCATGTTATATACTATGCCAGTAAGACGTTGAACGATGCACAACTAAACTACTCTACCACTGAAAAAGAGTTGTTAGCTGTAGTGTATGCCCTAGAGAAATTTAGATCATATCTTGTGGGTTCTAAGGTCATCATATTCTCTGATCACGCTGCATTAAAATATCTCCTTTCTA
>BEHA01001414.1:37038-59598 GCA_002897215.1 Eschscholzia californica subsp. californica | reverse complement strand
AAAGCCTTCCGACGAAAGGGCCGCCAACTTAAGTCGAAAAGGCCAGACTGATAACCAGGGAACTCAAGACACGACTCCAGTATTGATGGCAATCAGGCGCTTGACAGTACTGGCGAAAGAGCTCGGCGAAATATCAGAAACTTTGATGGGAATATTCGTCGAGGCAGAAACAGAGTCCGAATCCGAGGCCGAAGAAAGTGTCAACGTCATAGCTGGAGGACCAACTCATACAGAGGACATAAGCAACAAACGACGACAGAAAAACCCGGGGATCATGACGGTACGAGACGAGGCTACACCTCTGATAATATTCACTAATGATGACATGATAGGAGTTATTGCGCCTCACGCAGACCCCCCTGGTAGTAACAGAACTGGTTGCCAATCGAAGAATAGGGCGTATCCTGATTGACACAGGAAGCTTTACAGAAATCATAAGCCGAGCATGCCTCCAAAAACTCCAGGTGAGAGCACATCACACCGAGATTTATGATCATTACTTGACAGGTTTCGGCGGAGATCGACTACGAGCTGGGGGAAAGGTCACTCTACCCATACTCATCCGAGAAGGAGCGACCAGCCGAGCACTAATGATGGAGTTCCTAATAATCGACGAACTACACGCGTACAACATTATCCTGGGGAGGAACTTCTTGAAAGAATCACGAGTTGTGATCCCATTGAACCACTTAACCCTAAAATTCCCAATTCAGGGAAAGAACCAGGTAGGAACAAGAAAAGGGGATCAAGCAGCCACCAGGGAATGTTATGCCGTTTCAGCTCGGCACTGTCGACGACCAGCAGTGGTTCCCACCCTTCCAAACGCCGGAAAAATCCCCAACTTCAATCACACCGTAAACATGCAGGAATAGCGCCGCCAAGGTCAGTATTGCTCACACAGAGTACCTATATACACTATTTTAGCTGCTAGGCAGGAAAAGTAGTGCTACTAGCTACATATTTTACCTATATACATATATACATATTATTTTAGCCTTTAGGCAAGAAAAGTAGCGGTGGTCCCTACATATTTTAACTAGTAAAATAAAATATTTTCTGCAACTGGCTACCTATTTTATCTAGTAAAATAAAATATTTTCAGAAACTGTCTACCTATTTTATCTAGCAAAATAAAATATTTTTAAACAGAGACACTATAAAAGGAGGAGTCCTAATGAAACTCATCTCGCTCTGAATCGACCAGGTAGCCCTGACAGCGAAAGCAACGACCAGGGGACCTAAAGGCAGCCTTGGTAGGTGAAAGCAGCGACCAAGGGCCCTACTTTGAACAGCCCTGCTAAGCGAAAGCCACGATCAGGGACAGGATAGCCTCCGTAGCTACGGCGACAACCGAGGGCCCTAAGGAGTAGTCCTAGTTAAACTGAACTTTGCTCGAGCAAAAACCGACCCCTCACTAAGGTCCCAAGGAGAAATCCTAGTTACACTGATCGGCTCAAGCCGGTAAAGGAGGTAGCTCCAGTAGCTACGGCTGCGACCCGAGGCCTCACAAGGAAGAGTCCTAGCTAAACTCAACCCTTGACTCGAGTGAAACCTGGTCTCTGTGGATCCCCAAGGAGAAGTCCTAGTTAAACTACCGCCCTGATGAAGGTGACCGGGGGTATAAGGAGAAGTCCTTGCGAATCTATTCATGCTTAAATGAGGAACACGACCCTGGTAGCTAAGGCCACGACCAGGGGCACGGGAGGAGTCCCAGCGAAAACTAGTCGTGATCACACCGATGTAACCAACTCTGGTAGCCCAAGCTACGACCAGAGATCTAAGGAGAAGTCCTTGTTAAACTAGCCAAGCTCAAGCTGGCGAAACTAGCTCTAGTAGCGAAAGCCACGACCAGAGGTCTAAGGAGAAGTCCTAGTTAAACTAGCCAAGCTCAATCTGGCGAAACCAGCTCTGGTAGCGCAAGCCACGACCAGAGGCTTAAGGAGAAATCCTAGGCAAACTAGCCAAGCTCAAGCTGGCGAAACCAGCTCTGGTAGCGAAAGCCACGTTCAGAGGTCTAAGGAGAATTCCTTGCGAAACTAGCCAAACTCAAGCTAGCGAAACCTGCTCTGGTTGCAAATGCCACGACCAGAGGTCTAAGGAGAAATCTTAGTCAAACTAGCCAAGCTCAAGCTGGCGAAACTAGCTCTGGTAGCGAAAGCCATGACCAGAGGTCTAAGGAGAAGTCCTAGCGAAACTAGCCAAGCTCAAGCTGGCTAAACCAGCTCTGGTAGCGAAAGCTACGACCAGAGGTCTAAGAAGAAGTCCTAGCGAAACTAAGCCAAGCTCAAGCTGGGGAAACCAGCTCTGGTAGCGGAAGCCACGACCAGAGGCCTAAGGAGAAGTCCTAGTTAAGCTAGCCGAGCTCAAGTTGGCGATATAGGTTTTAGTAGCGAAAGCCACGACCAGAGGTCTAAGGAGGAGTCCTGGTGAAACTAGTTATGTAAAGACAACTCTAGAATAGACAACCGGAGGCAGAGCTGAGAACTCTAACACTATTCAAAACTTTTTACACAGGGCTAATTCGGGTTCTATTTTGCAGAAGAAAATAATAAGCTTAAGGCATGCTAGATTAGGTCTAAAATTATTTCTCTTGCAGGAGCGATCATTCGGAGCATGCATAGAAAGCCTAGGAAATTGCATTAGTAAGTTAGGATGGACTAACTATATCCTACTTAGGGAGGTTCTTATATGTGCAGCAACAGGATATGGAAACAAATCAAAATCATTAAGATTAAAAAAAAAAAGAGCCATTGTAGCCGGGTCACCATTCTAACAGGAAAAAGAAGAGCATCCAGAAGATAAAAGAAAAACAAAAACAACTACGATTCTTCGCCAGATAGGATAGGACCAGAATGACCGTAGGGACCAGGAACGGAGGAAGCAGAGCCTTCGTCGGAGTCATCACCCATGTGGACCACATAATTGGTGACCTCCTGGTCCCACTCGTCCTCACTAAAAGGAAAGTCTTCCTCCAACCCTCGATCAACGACGACAGCATTAACGAACAAGGCAACTCGCTCTTTATCAAGATGACGTAGGGGAGTGGTTTCCTTAGGAGCGTAGAAACGGCGGGCTGCATCCCAAGCAACCTGAAACGCGGATTTACGTTGCCGCCTCAAGATCGCCGAGAACTCATCCCCCTCTTTGAAAGTCGCTATCGCCCTCTGACGACTCACGTCGGTCATCTCGAAGATGTTCTTGTAAGAAGCTTGAAGAGCGGCCTTATCTTTGTCCCTTTGCTGAATCAGAGTAGCCTTCTTTTCCTGAAGAGCTTGAAGCCTCCCTTCTAGACTAGCAACACGAGCATCAGATTGAGAAGACCGAAGTTCAGCACTGGTCCTGGATTGCTCCGCTTCCAGCTTCCACGAATCCCGTTCAGCGGAGACAATCTTCACGTCGTTGGCCAAATTCTCAACTTCAGCTTTGTAAGATGATGAGTCATGAAAATGTCTCATCTAAATCTCTGAACCCGGGCTAGTTAGTCCATTTCGAGCAATTACTTTGATGAATTGCTTGTTTCTCTTTCTCAGGTATCTTTTACTCGGTTTAATGTGAAAAACGGCAAAATCGGGAGAAAGACACACTTGAGGGCATTTTGGTCATTTGGAGATTAGGGTGTTCTGGAAATTTTAGTACTCAATTAAAATGTAGAGTCCAAGACGAACTCGTAGCCGAAAACATAAGTCAAATTGGAGTCCGGAATAGCGAACTAGAGCGGGTCAAAGTTTAATTCAAACATCGTTGACCAGCGGGACATAAAGGGACACGTGTCGAAAGATCGCGCAAGGATCAGACGGTCGAAAGTGCTATCGGTATGGTTTCGGTGTTTCCGGGACGACACTAAGGATTTTCCTGCAACTATGATTCAGTATTCGTGCTCATCGGAGGTTCAGTGCTTCCAAACTGATCTGACACGTCCACAAAAGAGGAACGCACAGGATCTAAGGTTGGAACGCTGTTGTAACTTTGCCTGGTAGACCCCTCTACACCCGATCACTCCTTATATGAATCCACCATTTAAAGCACTCTCTCTCATATGACCAAGTCAACAAACCATAATGTGTCTTTCTCCCTTTCTCTCATTACCATTTTCGAGATTTATCTACAGAGAGAAAGAGACCTAACCAGAAAACATTTCTTAGAGAACTAAAAGGAAAGAAAGGTTGATTGATTTGGAGATAAAATCAGAGGCACTACAAAAATGGAGACTATTCGTGACGGATTAAAACCGTCGGAAATAGAAAAAATGTCGTCGGAAAAGACTATTTTCGACGGGGACTGGCCGTCGGAAAGTGGTCGGAAATACCGGCGACGCAAATACCTATTCCGATTCAGCCATGCGTCGTAAATAAACTTATTTTCGACGGCTTTGCTTAAAAGGTCCGTCGAAAAAACCCATTGTAAAATAACATGAACCCGACTATTTCCGACGGCTTTTTCATACGCTCCGTTGGAAATGATATATATAAAAAAGAAAAAAAATTCAGCTACTACTGTTCCTGCAGCAGTAGCATTATTGATTACCCAAAACAAACCTGCTGACAAATAACATAGAATCGATATTCATCTAAAAACTACATATCTAACTAATATAAAAACCAAAAAGTACTTGAAAATATATTCATATATTTCGTTTATATAGAACACCGTAAAATAACAAAGTTAATAACTCAACAGTAAACGAAAACAAAAACAGTATCATTCAGAGAATTATTAAGACTAACTTATTGAAGTCTCTACTAAGTCGTCGCAACAAATCAACAAGATTATTGCTCAACAACAGCTGCTTCTCGGTGCTATAGAATCCTTTCCTACAAGCTTCAGCAAAAACCACTTTTTCATTACCGCAAAGCTAAACATGTAATGCCAAAGCACGAGATCATTGAGAAACAAGAATTAGCCTTGATAAAATTTTAGATATGAAACTACATCTATAATCTCATAATCTCATAATGTACAGGAAGTTGAATATCTAATAAGAAATTATAAGAAGAATTTCGACCTATTGAAGTTGATTAAAAAGGTTTATATCTCCTTTCTCCTCTAATCAAACCGTTTCACGATGAATTTCGATAACACACCAAGTAGCAGGATGAAACTACAAATGTAGTTTATGTTTGTACTCGTAGTCGTTGGTGTCGTCTATCTAAGATTCCAGAGGATGAAACTACAAATGTAGTTTATGTTTGTAGGATGAATTGTTAGTTTCCTGGTTTCAAAAAGTAGTCTACTCTTACCATAAAATGGTTCATAGCCATACTAATTAAGTTATAATCCTAATAGATTGACTATAGATTGACTATAATAGTTTTACACATTATGTTCTTCCTCATCATTACTGCTCTCCTAGCTTGTAACTATTAATACCTAAAGAACCCTAATCACCTAATAATCTTTCTTAACACATTAAGATCAAATTCTAATCTAAAGAAAACAGCAGACAAGATCAAAACATATTATAATAGAACTACCTTTCTAGACAGAACTAAAAACACAAACTGTGTGATAGAACAAAATATATTATCGAGTTTGCAAATACAAATCTAATACCTATAATTCCACGGCCATCACTTCCAGCAGCATTCCGAACTCTCCAAAACGGCTAAATTGAAAAATGACAACATGAGTTTAATTTAGTACATGCTTTGGGTCGTCATCCACATAAGAACTAATGTTCATAAACTAAGATAAAGCAGACCAAGATAAAGGGAAACCTTAATAAGTCGGTTCCTGTGATAAACATTGAAGCCCTGAACATCAAAATGATCTTTAACATCCTTTACGAACCCGAATGTCACGACAGCATACATCTGATACCCAAACAAGCAACAGTCAAGGTCAAGAAGAAATACCTTAAGAAGCATGTCAGATATATACATAAACATGGAGACAACAATATGCGACGTTGAATATTCTTTCACTGGCTGACCAGATAACAAAGTAACGTAGGCAGCTAAATCCACTTCCCCTGCAATGCAGTATACAGATACGAGGAACTTGACTTTCTTTCATAAAATACTCGGCAATCTTGCAGATGCCTAGCGAATCTAATTCAAAATAATTTTCATAATCACATCTTTAAAGATTAAATAATCAAATATTGATAATACGATTCATGTGAGAAAAACAAGCACGATGCTTCACAGTTGCAGCAGTTAAAAGGAAGACCATGTTACCATGATAAAAAATTTTGCTATGTCAGATAGCGGTCAGCTACTAAGATTTAATCTTAAAATTCAATAGAAACTAGAAAAACTATGTACATTGATAAAATTGTTTGCTATGTCAGATAGCGCAGTCAGCTACTAAGATTTAATCTTGTCGGACACTGTTGGGTTTTTGCAATTATGCTTCACATTTGAAGTAGTTAAAAGGAAGACAATGTTACCTTGAACTCCACCTTTCCAAGTAGCAGCTAGAAGTTTTTCAAGAAGTTTTTCTCCTTTATCAACTGAAAAGAGAAAGGTTTGCTATTTAAGTTTCAGGTGAAATTACAAGAATGAAAAATTTCAGCCACTACTGCAATAACATATATTTTGGTTTTGGACTTAATTCTATGTGACACCCCAAACTTTAGATCTTAATCTGAATAAGACATTAGGTACTTTCACTATACATAGAAGGCCTCAATTTACTCTGCTTAGAGCAGCCCATAATGCTTCGGCCAACCTTGGCCTAATGTGTGAGAATCACATGAAAACTACCTTGGACTACACGTTCACTAGCATCACTCAATGTCTGCCAATCTGAAGATTCTCAAATTGACTTAAGTGCATTATAATTAGGTTTGCTTTGTTCCGCTCTAAGATCAAACTTAATCATCAATGGCTACAATAATATAACATAAAGATCGGCACAAAAAAATCTTGAACGAATCACAAACACGTGTTATTCAGTCTGTTCAGTACAGATGAAAAATTGAGAACCGTTCGTACCTGAACCAGAGTTCACCATCGACAGAATACCCACTTTTACTGATAAAAAATCAAGAACGGAAATCTTTTAAAGTGAGAATATGAGTACCGAAGTTCTTCAAATGCGATTTGAAGTTCAAGAGAATCCTTAACGGATTTGAGGTGACAAATCACTCCCCAAACTATTAGTACTCGGTTAATAATCTTCTCCCATGGATCTACCTGCACGTGTGGGGATGTAGGTTTTACTGTCTTCTCTAATTCAATCAAATCATTCTCCTGCAAATTTCAACCAAATCATCAATCAGTACATAAACCCCAAACTATAAACCCTAAGAACATAAACAATAACTTTTTGGTATTAAAAATTGAAACATGAGAACTTCTAAATGCCAATTAAAACAGTAGGAATCGATCACAGATACGATACTAGTGAATCAATATGAATGAAAAATGAACCCTAAGACTATAGACAGTAATGTTCTGATTCCTGTACGTATATGTTTAGGTCCGATGACATCATAAGGTGGGAAAACAAAATCTTGCAAAATAGGATTATTTTCCAATTCGAGCATTTCTTCTTCATCATCCTCTTGTTTCGGTGTTGTTGCTGGAGGAGGAGCTTTGGAAGCCATGAATGAAGAAGGAAGAAGTACAGAGAGGAGCAGTGAAGGTTCGAGAGAAAAAGATTCCAAAACCTAAATATCATCCAACTTTAACAAAATACCAACTTTAACAAAATACATAGATTCCAATATCATCCAAGCTTATCAAAACCCTAAAAAATCAACAATAGAAAAACCTATAGAACTAGTGAGAGAAACATAGAGAGAGAGGGTGTTGGATTTACCTTTTTTTACAGTAATGGGTACCAACTAGGTCATAGAGAGAGAGAATGGAGAACATAGAGAGATGGAGAGGGAGAGATGGAGAGAGAATAGAGAGGGAGAGATAGAGAGAGCGAGGTCAAATTCAGTTTGGGGAACTAAGGTCAACTATTTTCGACGGACAACCCGGACGAAAATAGTTTTGGCGGAAAATATTTCCGCGCAAATTTGGCGAAAAATGTTCCCGCGAGGAAATAATTCCTGTTCCGACGGAGAAAACTTTTCAACCGTCACAATAGGGACTTTTTCTGACGGCAACAAGAATCGTCAGAACAATGTAATTTCCCACACAACAAAGTAAGTATTTTCGTCGGTAGGCCAGTATAAATTCGTCGTTAATACAAACCACTTTCGACGGAAACTAGATAATCCGTCGGAAGTAAACCTATTTCCGACGAAATTTGACCACGCCGTCATAAAAGCATGACTTTTTGCGACCACTTACAGTGATCCGTCGGAAAAATCCCGTCACAAATACCACGAATTTTTGTAGTGAGGGTGATTGAAAGGAAAGAAAGTTTAAGATGAACCAAATATAGAAGGAGATGATGGGAGATTTCAGTTTGGATTCTTAGAGCTTTTGGAGATTGGAAGAGATATAGAAGGTTTTCTTTAAACAAAGGATTCAGAGAAGATTTTGGCAGTGATTGATGGAGATTTCTTCTATTAACAGTGAGCTGTTCAACAGTAGAGAGATGATTGAAAGAGATATGTTGTTAGAGAGAGAGGGGTGTTCTCTCTGGAAATGGAAAGATCATAATGGGATTTCTTCTCTTATTTTCAATCAGAGATAGAGAAAGATATTCAAAGAACTGGAGATTTCTTGAGTTAGAGAGATGGAAAGAAATAAGAACATAACTGAAGTGAGATTGAGTGAACAATTTTCAGAAGATAGAAACATTTAGAAAGAAAGAGAAAACTTTGCTGGAAGTATAAAGATTTTAGAGAGAGAAAGAAATTCATCTCTATGCTCTATTTACAGTGAATATTTTGATTGAGCTTGATGGAAGAGCCGCTGGACTGGAATTTCAAGATTTGAGATTCAATATTATCTTCAAGATAGAGGGAGGATTTGCTGGATTCGGTTTTTGAATGGACAACAGAGAGAGAGAAAGGGATTGATTATGTTAATTCTTCTTCTCCTATGAAGAGGAGGACACAGACAGGTTCTAATCATCTTCTCTTTTGAAAAAGAAACAGAGTGCTCTATTGGAATCATCTTTGAAGCTTTTTTCTTCTTCATCTTCTCTGGAGCTTCAATGATATAACTTAGAGGGAGAGAAGAGAAGAAAACATAAGAGAGAGAGAGAGAGAGAGAGATTCAGAGAGAAGAGAGACTTTTGTAGAGGGACTGAGTGAGATTTTTATGCTACTGTTTTCTTCTTCTTCTTCTTGGATATTTTATTAAAACAGAATTTAAAAGATCAAAGAGAGAATTGTAGAGAGAGATGAGTGGTGATTCATTGAATTTCATAGATCAATAATAGAGATTCATATTTTATCTTCTCTTCATCTTTTGTTCTTCATCTCTTTTTCTTTGTGAGAGAGAAAAGAGAATGAAGAAAGTGAGCAGACAGAAGAGGGAGGATATTTGTACAATTGAGTTTTCTTTGTGAGAGAGAAACTCATCATAAGCTATCCATCTCATTCATCACCAAGGAGTTAGCCGATCAACAAGCCACTCATTCAGTGATCCTCTCTACTCTTACTTTTAATTTTTAATGAGAAAATCTTTTATGACTCTGCAAAGTATGAGTAGCTAAGCCTTCACCTAGGGTGAAGATGAAACTTCAAGCATAACTAAATAATTTGTTCTCTTTTTTTTCACGATTCTTATGAGGTGCATCATTGTTTAACTATGCCTATTTGATTCCATGGAATAATGGTAGTAACTTCATCGTTTATACTTATAACTTGATAGGTCATGCTTAGAAGTTAATTTCTTTGATGATTTATACTTGTCGTTTGATAGGCGATAGTTGGGATATGATTTTTAGGATTTCAATTTAGCATAACTCATCCTGAATATATTTGTTTAAAATGTTCAATTTTTCGAAGTTTAGATGACACTACTTCACTAAATGTTGAGTTATAAAGCAAGAGAATCATGCTAGGAGAGGAATGAAATTATTTATGTTAGTTCGAGGCGGAATCTGAACTCTAGAATTTTCTCTCATTTTGAAATCTTCAACAACTAGCGATTAGTCTCTCTTTGTTCAACTATTTTATTATTTTTATTGTTTAATCATCAAAACCAATCATCTGAGAAATCACACTACTTCTAAGTTAAGAACGAATTTGACTAGTCTCTGCGGATCGACCCTGTCTTACCGGAATTTACCACTTGACACCCGTGCACTTGCGGGTGTAGACCTATTTAAGGAAACTTTCTAGGCCCATCATAAGATAGGGCATCCTTCTCGGCCTTTGCAAACTGGGATTCTAGGAGTTTGATCGAGGATAATTGAGATGCAACGTTGTGACTAACCTGATAACTCTGAAAAAGAGAAAGAAGAAACACAAGATTGGGGAAGAGAGCAAATGGAAGAGAAGAAGGCAGAAAAATAGTGCTGGAAGTACCTCGTTCTGAAAATATAAGTAAAGACTATCGATCAAGGAGGACACACGATGAGGGACATCCTTCGGCAAAGAAAACACCTTTGCCAATAAATCTAGGCCAGACGAGGATTTCCCTTTGCCGGCCAAGGAATGAACACTCGCCCTTGTCCTGGAAGCAACAACACCACGGCTGATCAAAAGAGGAACCAGAAGAGAAGAACTGGTAGCGACCAAAGGTGAAGCCGGACCAACAGGCTCCCGAATAACGATACCAGTCATACTCCTTTTACCCGAAGATTTGGTACGCGACTTTTTCACACCAAAAGAGGATGACATATCATCAGTCCTGCTCCATTTTCCCAAGAATGCTAAAAAAGAAGGAAATCAAGAAAACCAAAAACTTACTAATGAAGAAGAAGGGAAAAGAGACATCTTCAACCAAAACTTACTAGGCACAGAAGGGAACTTCTTTTTTTGATAAAGAGCCTGAAGATAAGCAACGCTCTCAGGAGTGAGACCCTCCTTGTCCCTAACTAAAACATTTAAAGCCGCAAGACACTTAAAGTCTCCTTCACCAGAAACAAGAGTTGGACGGGTATAGGTAGGATCAGGCGAACGAATATCAAATTTTTCAGTCACAAGGGAAGGACGAACGAAAAAGAACCTGTCTTTATAAACCTTCAGAATATTTGGAGTGGAGAAAAATTGACCGACGTGAGAAGAAAAATAATGCCGACATTTGTCACTGGATTTGAGGGAAAAAATCTTGTCAAAAGCAAACAAGCTCGCCTTCTCACCGAGATGAAGACAAAGGAAGTAAAATTCCATGATGGTCATAATGGTGTTGAGACTCATCTGAAAGAGTCGCAATCCATAGAAGTTCAACAAATCAACAAGAAAAGCAGGGAAGGGAACCACCAACCCTAGATTGAAAAAAACCTCATACACGCCAACAGGACGATCATCGGAAAGGTAGATCTTATCGTTAGGAGAAGGCAAAAGAAGTTCAACGGAAGCGTGAATCGCATGATCGCTTCGAAGAGTGTCAAGATCACCTTGAGTCATCTAGCTCGAGAAGCGATGTTGACCAGCAAAATCAGCAGCGGAAGAAGAAGTTACCATTTTCTTAAAACAGAACAGAGAAGGAAGGAGAGCACAACTCAAGAAATGAAGAACTGACTAGACGAAGAAAGTAAAAGAAGGAAATATGAGCAAATCTGAAGGCTTAAAAGGAATCGGCTTGGGGGTTTAAGCTAACGCACACCAAATCAATAAGAAGGAGACACGCGATAGCAGTCACAACTGGAAAAACCCTAACACCTCTTCAATCAATAGTTAGAGTCGATCAACAGTCCAGATCAGTCCAAAGATAACGCTAGGAATTAATAAAACCTTAGGGAGCGTACCCGCTCTCCCACTAACAAGATACCACGTGTCCACGCATGCCAAAAACGCTACCCTGAATAGTAATTCAGAGGGATCGACGCCGAAAACAGGCAATCAGAGAATCAAATCTGTGACGTCACAAAATCACGCATGGAAAGGAATTAATCACTTGCGCAGGAGACGAAACGTGTCTCAGAATAACAAATCACGCGTCAAAACGAAAGCACAGCTGGGTCAGCCCTGATAAAGACGACATTTAGTCAAAGAAAATCTCTAGGTCGGGAACATCAATCAACTCTGGAGTACTAACAGTAAGACAGAACTTCACCAAACAGCTACAGTCCAGGTAAGGCCCGAAGAGCTTTACGATACAGCTCTGGGACAGGTAATACTTTCGACTTCTGGTCTTTCAAAGTAAAACCCACGAGTTACTTCTACTCCTTAGTCTCTTTACTTTCGACTAAGGAGTGGCGGGACTCATGATGATGCATAAAATGTCCAGACGCTGACCAACGTCTGAAGAGTCAAAGATCAACCAGAAGTCTCTCAGAACAACTCGGCTTAAGGAAGCAGGACAGCTAAAAGCCCTTGATGGTCCACCACACATTCCCACAACCGGGAGGTCGGCCAAAAGAAACCAGCTCTGCACAAAATACCCTTGGCATGGATAGATCAGCCCTGTGATCTCTAAAGGAATAATGGGGTCTCCACAAGTTCGGCCCATATCTTACGCCCAGAACAGGGAAGATATCAGCGTTGCGAAACCTAATGACTTAATCCCGAAATTTCCAGAAAGATCTCATTTGGTTGCACATCTTGAAGTGCTTAAGCCCAGTTGAACTCCACGTATCTAAAGAAGGAAACTTCTCCTTTAAAGTCTATCACTCCGGCAAGATATCAACAAAGTATCCTTGAACTTAGGAACTTTCACTTATCAATGATCCGGGATAGACTCGAAGAGAAACCCTAGATACGCAAAAGAAGTATCAAGTAGTAATCCGCCAAAGCCGGGATCGATCCAAGGATAGGAAGGTAACTCGGATATCGAGTGGTCTAGTCCAGCGGTCTATGGGTCACTAGCTAACTTAGAAAAAAACGAGAAAGAACAAAAGTAAAATGAGGTTTTTGAGTGATTGATTTAAGAAGAAATAAAGAAACAAATAAAACTACAAAACAATCAAAGTAAATGGGCGAGAGAGATTCGAGAGAAGAGTCGGAAGGTAACAAGAGTCGGGAGGAAACAAATAAGTGAGAGAGGTGTCGAACCGGAAATCCGATATGATAAACCTACGACTATGTGTAGTCCGATCTAATGTTCCAAAGTATAATCGATGTTCGACTCCTAAAGTAGATGTCTCTAAGTACTACGTATATACGGAGATCATACTTAGTCAAACAAACGTCATAATCGGTTAAACCCGAGTCAACGAAAGTGTTGTTGTTAGAAGTGACTCGAATATGGATTGGTATCGAACCCGCTTTACGACCCGCCAAGTCTCGACGTCGAATTTCTGACCCATTAGCGGAGCTGAGTGCTGAGACAGAGCTGGTATGCGAAGCAGGGCTGTGAGGTAGAGCTGGATTCCGAGACAGAGCTGGAATGCGGAAGCTAGGCTTCGTCTACACAGAACCTATTAAACTCGTTTCCGCAAAATTCCATGTCATTGTCAGTCCTCAAGCGTTTGATCCATTTTCCAGTCTGCTTCTCGATCAAGGTCTTCCACCGCTTGAACTTGACGAATGCCTCATCTTTGCAATTTCAATATGTAGACCCATACTTTCTTGGAAAAATCATTTATCAAGGTTAACATGTATCTACCCCCACTATGTGAGCTGACCCGAGAGGGACCCCAAAGATCTGAATGGATGTAATCCAGAGTTCCTTTGGTATTATGAACCGTTGTACTGAACTTTACCCGACACAGCTTCCCGAAGACGTAATGTTCACAGAATTCCTATTTTTCAACCTTCTGCCCACAGAGTAAACCCTACCTGCTCAGTATAGCTAGCCCCCTTTCACTCATATGCCCTAACCGCATATGCCATAGCTTGGTAGTCTCAACTTCCTTGTCTGATGATGATACCGCTACAGATCCGGTAACTGTGTTACCCTGTAGCACATATAGATCATTCTTTTTCAACACCTTCATAACTGTAAGACTCCCCTTAGAAACCAGAAGAACACCACATTCACCAACATATTTGCAACCATTATCATCCAGAGTTCCCAAAGAGATTAGATTCCTCTTCAAATCTGGAACATGTCTGATGTCTGTTATTGTCCTCACAACACCATCGTGCATCTTGATCTGAATAGTACCAATTCCAACCACCTTACAAGGAGCGTCGTTTCCCATTAACACCTTACCGCCATTAATAACTGTGTAAGTGGAGAACCATTCCTTATGAGGACATACATGGAATGTACAACCAGTATCCAAAATCCACCTATATTCTGCGAAGCAGGCATTGATCGCCAGAACTATAGCTTAATCACATTCTTCAATGATTGCCCAGACTACCATCATCTTCTTCGATGACTGCTACCTCTGCTGGCTTCTTCCTAAGCTAAGGACAATTCTTTTTGAAGTGCCCCTCCTTCTTACAGTTAAAGCATCTTTACTTCTTAGGTTTCGATTTAGACCGAGAACGGTCCTTCCCATCGACCACATGCTGTGACCTTCCCCTTACCACCAAACCATCACCTGAACTGTTTTCTTCCATTGACCTCCGTCTCAACTCCTTCGAGTTCAATGCTGCTTTAACATCCTCAAAGGTTGTAATTGTTTTTCCAGACATAAAAGAATCAACAAAACTTTCATATGATGGTGGCAGGGATGCAAGCAATAGTAATGCCTTATCTTCTTCTTCGAATTTGACATCTATGTTTGCCAAATCTAAGAATACTCGGTTGAGTTCATCCATATGGTCTCTCAACGATTCCCCTTCTAACATTTGTAATCTAAATAATTTCTTCTTTAGATACAAACGATTAGTTAGAGATTTCGTCATATACCTTGTCTCCAGCTTACTCCATAGCCCATCGGCTGTAGTTTCCGTCGCTACTTCTCGCAAGACCTCATTGCTCAAACAGAGTAGAATCTGACCATGAGCTCTCTCCATGAGATCTTCCTTCTTTGCTTTTGAAACTAATTCAGCGAGTGCAGCCTTCCCATTCAACGTCTTTAACAGACCCTGTTGAACTAATACTGCTCGCATCTTAATCTTCCAAAGATTAAAATCGTTACTTCCATCGAACTTCTCTATCTCGTATTTCGCCATCACAAAAACCTCAAAACCACAGCTCTGATACCAGTTTGTTATGCCCAATCGGGGTTAATGTGAACAATACGAGTAATCCAAGAGAAACAATAGGAACAATGAAGAATAATCAAGAATATAACACAGAGATTTACGTGGTTTGGTTGGTGAGACCTACTCCACGACGATAACGGCGCGATGGTTTCCACTATGATAAGCAAACGGGTTGGCGGGTCGTAAACCGGGTTCGATACCAATCCATATTCGAGTCACTTCTAACAGAATTTACGAAGAATGCCACTGAATGCTTACCCGGGAAACCGCGAAATTTTCAGATTCGTTTTGAATTTTGACAAACATCATGAAACCGAAGTGACTGTTGCAGAGAGTTGTCCAATCAACCATAACTCTTACTGTCGCACGCCTATTCCATTCAGTTTCTCTTTTCGTCCTCATCTTCCTAAAAAACGTTCCAGTTTTCCAAACCTAAGAAATAAACTAACAACCAACCACCACCATTAAAGCTTGAAGCCGGATATTCTTTGTTATTAAACCTAAAAGCTGTTACAAATCACAAGTACTGTTCGAAATTTTTTGAAGAACAGAGTTATACGAAGAAACCCTAAGGCTGAAGATCAATCAAAGTTAATTTTTCTCGGTTTCCCTCTCTACCTTCTGTTCTTCAAATAAACCCTAATATTCATAAATTAGAGAGGAAGCTAAGTCGTTTCGTTACTGTGTGATATTTATTTGTTTTAGCAAGATGGTGAAACCTAATACGCCCAAACAATAAACAAAGAAAATAACCCTTGAAAAGCCAAGATCTACTAGATCGAAAGCAGTTACGGAGGAACAAGCTACAAAAAGAATGAGCCCGAGGAAAAGGGTAAGTAACTGAAAACTTTTATTTTTTTCTCTTTCACAATTTATTATTACTACATAATAAAAATTCTTGTACATTGATCTGTTTCATAAAGTTGTTATCTATAAACAGAAAAAATTTTAGGGATTTTACAGTGTACTGGTAGGATAAAATGATTTTCAAGGGTTTGTATACGTTTTTTGATAATAAAATTTCTTCTACATTGATCTCTTTCTTATGTGAGTGGTTTGTAATATGTTTTTGGACAAAGATGTATATTATAAACTGAATAATTCCTAGGAAATATTTCAGTGTACAGGTAGGACAAAATATCACTGCTAAACCAGTTGATTTCATGAAAACTGAATGCAAAACATGGTTTAGTATTTTGTATGAAAAGACAAAAATGATTTGCAAAAATTAGACTTTTTCTAATGTGAGTGATTTGTAATCTGTTTTTGATAAAGTTGTATACTATAAACTGATAAATTCTTAGGGCAATTTTTGGGTGTACTAGTAGGTCCAAATATTACCGGTAAACCAGTTGATTTCCTGTACACGGCATGTTAAAAATGATTAAGTATTCTGTATGAAATACACAAATGATTTCCAAAAAATTATACTCTTTCTTATGTGAGTGATTTGTAATATGTGTTTCTATGAAATTTCATTTTACAAACAGAATAATTCCTAGGAAATTTTTCAGTGTATATAGGTCGGACCAAATATTACTGGTAAACTAGTTGATTTAGGGAACTTACTAGTTTAGAGGAAACTGATTTCTAATGTGAGTGTTTGTAATCTGTTTTGGATAAAGTTGTATAGGAAACTTGAAAATGCACCCACAAACTTGAAAAGGCACCCACATTGATCTTTTTCTTATGTGAGTGGTTTGTAATATAATTTTGAATAAAGTTGTATATTATAAACAAAATAATTCGTAGGAAATTTTTCAGTGTATAGGTCGGACCAAATATTACTGGTAAACTAGTTGATTTAGGGAACTTACTAGTTTCGAGGAAACTGATTTCTAATGTGAGTGGTTTGTAATCTGTTTTTGGATAAAGTTGTATAGGAAACTTGAAATTGCACCCACAAACTTGAAAATGCACCCACATTGATCTTTTTCTTATGTGAGTGGTTTGTAATATGTTTTTGGATGAAGTTGTATAGGAAACTTGAAAATGCACCCACAAACTTGAAAATGCACCCACATTGATCTTTTTCTAATGTGAGTGGTTTGTAATCTGTTTTTGGATAAAGTTGTATAGGAAACTTGAAAATGCACCCACAAGCTTGAAAATGCACCCACATTGATCTTTTTCTTATGTGAGTGGTTTGTAATATAATTTTGGATAAAGTTGTATATTATAAATAGAATAATTCCTAGGAAATTTTTCAGTGTACAGGTAGGAGAAAATATCTCTGGGAAACCAGTTGATTTCACGAAAACTGAATGCAAAACATGGTTAAGTATTTTGTATGAAAAGACAAAAATGATTTCCAAAAATTAGACTCTTTCTAATGTGAGTGGTTTGTAATCTGTTTTTTGATAAAGTTGTATATTATAAACTGATAAATTCTTAGGGCAATTTTGGGTGTACTAGTAGGACCAAATATTACACGTAAACCAGTTGATTTCCTGTACACGGCATGTTAAAAATCATTAAGTATTCTGTATGAAATACAGAAATGATTTCATACAGAAATGATTTCATACAGAAATGATTTCCAAAAATTATACTCTTTCTTATGTGAGTGGTTTGTAATATTATTAACAACATAATAATGTACGCATCAATTTAATTAGGTAAATTGGTTAGAGAACTTTCTAGTTTACAAGATACTGGACAATTTACCTACATACATGCTTAGGGAACTTACCAAGTGATTAGGAAACTGGATAACGCACCCACATAAAAGCTTAGGAAACTTACTACTTTAGAGGAAACTTTTGAATTTACCCATATACATACTTAGGGAACTTATCAATTTATTAGGAAACTTGAAAATGCACCCACAAAGAATTAGAGAACTTACTAGTTTAGAGGAAACTGGACAATTCCCCTACATAAATGCTTAGGAAACAGGAAATTTCACCCACCAAGTTATTGGAAAACGAGAAAATGCACCCACACAAAAGGTTAGGAAACGTACTACTTTAGAGCAAACTGGAAAATTTACCAATATACATGCTTAGGGTACTTAAAAGTTATTAGGAAATTGGAAAATGCACCCACAAAGGCTTAGAAAACTTACTAGTTTAGAGGAATTTGCAAAATTAACCCACATACATGCTTAAGGAACTTACCAAGTTATTAGGAAACAGGAAAATTCAACCAAATAAATGCTTAGGGAAGTTACTACTTTAGAGGAAACTGGACAATTTACCCACCTAAATGCTTAAGGAACTCATCAAGTTATAAGAATAAAAAAACAGTTACATCAGTGATGAAGAAATAACAATAAAAATATCAAATGAACTACTTACGTGAATGATACTATGTTTGAAGAGGTGGACAATTGTGCAATGCTATCCATTATATAGTTGGAAAATCAGAAACAAAATAATGGTAAACTATGAGGACTTATTTGGTTTGGTGGATCTTTAATAGCATTAATGTTTAGTAAATCTGAAACATTCAGGTGAACTATTTAGGAGAGCATTGAAGACAAAGGAAGATAATGGGTTTTGTTAAGCATTGAAGTTAATAGTTTTGGGTAAGATTTTTCTTCTTCGTCTAATGTATAAATAAGGTGGAAAATGAATTGTTTCAAACTTATGGGCAGGAGGGGAAATTTTAAGAACAAATTTCGCAAAAAAATTGAAATTTGGAAACAAATAAAGAGGGATGAAGCTGTTTTGAGAAGGATTTAGAGAGAGAAAGAAGAAGAAAAAAGCGAGATTTGAGGAGATTTCATACCATATATTCTTTCCCTGGTTTCTATCTTTTTAGAAGAATTCTATTAACGAAAGTGTTGTTAATTTAATGGAAAGATAGAGAAAGGAAATAACTCCTAAAGAAAGATTGGTTAGAAAGTTTTTAGGAAAGCTTGGAGAGGATGATTGAAAGAGATATTTTTTCTTGCTCTCGGATGGAAAGTTTAGAAAGATGGAGAGAGAGATGAATTTTAGAGATACTGTTTTTATAAGAATGGAGTCGATTGGTATTAAGAGAGATAGCAATATCAGAGAAAGAAGAAGATAGAAAAAAATTACATGAAATAACAGAGAAGGAAAGAAGGGATGGATTCGGTTGAAGTGGTATATTGTTCTTAAAATATATTGATATTTGAGAAGGATGAAATCTCAGAGATTCGACAGTGAGTATTGAAGATATGTTTAGAGAGAAAATCAGTGAAGATCAGAGATTTACCTTCCTCTCTTTCTTTTCTTTGCATTGACAGTAGAGAGGGAGACAGAGAGTCAGAGAAGATTCTGATTTTTATTTTCTTTAAGAAGGAGAGAGATATTGAAATTGGTTGTGCTGGGAATTTATCTAAAGTAGGAAAAGAGGATATTGTTATAGAGAGGGAGCTGCTATTAATCTTTATGTTGGTCATCTTCTCGGATATAAAAGGGAGAAGAAATAAAACCAGAGAGGCATCTCGGCTTGGGGGATCATCTCTTCTCGAGCTCAACTACTAAAAATCAGAGAGAGAGAGTGAGAGAAATTTGTAGAGAGAGGTTATAGAAACTAAGCATAATGTTTAGAGAAGACAAAGAGGGTTTGTGAGAGAATTTTTGTTTTATCTTTTTTTCCATTAACAGAGAAAACAATATAGAGAGAGTTTTAGAGAGAGATTATCTTCATTATTTTTATCTTCTTCTTCTTCTGTATCTTTCTTTAGTGAGAGAAGGAGATTAACAGAGGTTGTAGTGAGAGAAAGAATTCAAACAGATTGTTGTTGAGAGAGAGGAAGAAAGAGATCATAAATTCAATTCATATGGATTACTCATTCATATGCTTTCTGTATTATCTTCTTTTTCTAATAGTTTTAGAGAGAGAAAGATTAGAAGAAGTTAAATACAGTAAAGAGAGAAAAAAACCAGTGGGGAAGACGAGAAAACTGTTGGGAAAATAATTTTCCCAGAGAGAAATCGTTTCCGGAAAGACGAGAAAACTGTTCCCTTAGGGCGCGTTTGGCTTCCAGACGGGAAAATCAGAAGGAAACCATTTCCAGCGAGAAAAAGGTTTAGTTATTCTTCTCCTTTTTCTCTCCTATTTAGTTTGAATTTTGATCATGACTAGCTAAGACTCTTAATCTAGGGTTGATGATGAAACCATCTTCGCGCTGTTAGAAACATAAGTTATTTGGTTAATTCTTTGAATGTGATTTAATGTTTAAATTGTTTTAATTTGTCAAGTCGATTATCTTTTCACTATTTATGCTTTTAGCTTTGATGTATCGTGCTTGTGTTAAATCCTTTGACGATGCATACTTATTGATTGATAGATAGTAGTTTAGAAATTCATTTTTTAAAATAAAACAATTACAATTTCATGAGTTAAAAACCGATTTTATCGAAAACATCTCCCGGAATTAGGATAGTTCATTATCCGAAATTCGGAGTTATAAAAAAAGGAAAGGAGAATTACTTAGTTAGTTATTTGTTCTAAAGTGTGATTTTATGTGGTGGATTTCAGAAACCCTAGGCTCTCTCCCCATTTGAGTTCATTTTTTTTTTCCTTTTAATATTTTATTCATTTATTTTATCACCAAAACCACGTTCAAAAACCAAAACCGTGTTACTTCTAAGTCTTAGAATAGGTTTCACTTAGTCCCTGCGGATCGACCCGGTCTTACCGGAATTGTTACTTGACGCCCGTATACTTGCGGGTGTAGACCTTTTAGGGAGACCTTTTAGGCCCATCAAGTTTTTGCCGCCGTTGCCGGGGACTATGTTTTAAATTTATTCTAATCTTGGAAAGTTTATATTTTTTGTAAGTTTTGACTTTTTGAATACTTTGACTTGCTTCTCTGTTTTTGGTGTGTAGAACATGGAGCTGAAAAGGAGGCAACAAGGAAGAGGACCTCAAAAGAAGAAATTTACATTTTTTATTTTTTTGTATTTATTTTGGTGAGAAAGAGAGACTTTAGACTTTATTTTTGGATTTAAGTTTTGACCCTAATTTAAAGGGCATAATTGTAATCGAAACCAAAGAAGCCTCGGGTTCGAACATGTAGTGCCCCAATCAAATCAGTGGGTTGCCTATAGCAACACCACTTTTAATGCCCTAAAACCCTACGCCCAATACTTCCAGAATAAGTTATTTTATCTCATTCTTTGGTTCCCACCGTGAGATACTAGTGAGAGAAAGTGGGTAGGGTTTATTCTAGAGAGTTAAAGGTCAAAAGAAGAAGTGAAAGATCAAGGTGTTGGTGATTTTGCTTCGTTGGTTCTTCGTGTGGGAGTTCTTTGCATTAGTTGCTTTGGATTAAGGTAGGTTTCTACTTCCTCATGGCTTTGATAGCCTTTTTCATAGGAAAATCAAGAGATTAGATGGTATTCATGAACCTAAATCTTATCATAATCAAAATTAGAATTAGGGTTTATGACATAGATATCCAAAGTCAAATTTGATTAGAGATCTTATAAGAATCAGGAAGTATGACCACTTTGAACCATGATTAGATGATTATTTTTGGTAGGAAATAGCTTTGATGTTTGATACATTGAATCACCCTAAATTTGATGATAGTTGTTATACTTTATATACACACATAGGCATATATTTGCATGATATATAGCTAATTTTCAACAACTATATATATTGATAAATAGTGATTTAAGTCTCTTTCTTACTATGTCTAAAGGGTATGACTTTCATAACTAGAAATCTCTTGCTTATTAACATAAGTAGGGTACAAATACACATAAATTGATGATTAAAATTCAGCAATACCATGAATATTATGCGATGATATTTTGATTTCATGAAGCATGATTTATTTGTAAATTCATGATAAATTAATGGATTCATTATATATTATTGTTGAACATAAAAGTATACCATATGCTATGATGATTGATTTGTGTGTGCGTGTGATGTGGTGATGTGGTAAGTTGGTGAGAAGTTGATGAATTTGGTGGTTGGTTCGACCCTCTCTACCGAGTCTTTATGCGATGACCGACGGGTTCGCATGGGAAGCGTACAGAGGTACGACTTAGGTATGGAGCGTATGGGGTCGGCGCTAACACAAGGGAAACCTTGTGGACCACACTCTCATGCAACATGGGTTATGGGAGGGTTCGGATGATGGATCTGATTTCCCTGGACGGACACTAACTTACAATATCACTCATGTTGTTTGTGGAATGTTACTTGCCTGTTTCTCTCTTGCCTCAAAGCTTATGCATATATATATAGACTGTCACCTTTATATGTAATGAAGAAATCTAGTGGACTTGATGGATCGTGAGACTGTCTATTAAGGTTCTAGGGATTTAGAAATCTACTTGCTGGGTTCTGACCCGGCCTATTATTTTTCAAGTCAAGGAAATCAGGAGGTGCCATCTGCTTGAGTCATAGTTTGCCTTTGGAGAAGCTCTCTCAATAGTTTTCTTTTGTTCTTAGGTAGTTATTTCTTTTACGTTTCTTTCGACTCACGTGTCGCTGATGTAGAGACATCGTTTTGGTTTTGAGAACTTAATAAAGTATCTTTTAGTTGATTTATCGTTACTTAA
>BEHA01001414.1:0-21403 GCA_002897215.1 Eschscholzia californica subsp. californica | reverse complement strand
TGTAAGAGTCATTAGTTTCAATGTTTTCCCATTGAGGTTGGGACACATTTGGAGCATAAGACTCTCTACTATAATGCATGTAAGATGATCTGTCAGGATATCTATAATATGGTTCATAACCTTCTTGAGGATGATAATAATCCCTACGACCATCATTATGCACATTGTCTCTAGGATGACTACTACTATTCTGCCCATTTGCTAAATACCACCATGGTAGATTTGAAGAACTCTCGTCCCTTCTGCCATTATGTGGGGACCACGATCTATCCATTTCTCATCAAATTTTTTTTTTTTTTTTTTAATCGAAACCGAGGAAGCACTACGAAGATCCTAGAAGGAAAACAACCACAATCAAGCTGACTCAACCAAGCAACCTAAACAAAATCTAGACGACTGACAAGTTGTTCAATTTCACTTAAAAGTCTAGACATCTCCTATATTGTAACAAAGCCTGAACTATAATTGTTATGAGGGTTACTCCGTCAAAGTAATACTGTCAAACAATTCTTGGTGACAACCAACGATGAACGTTGTGATAGCCGTCCAACCTTCGGTAACGTTTCCTCTTCTCGAGGTGACCTTTTAAAGAATTGAGTGACTTTTTCCTTTGAGGAATGCCCAAATAAAAATTAAGTCCTTGAATTGTTTCAAAGATCCTATGAGCTCGATACCCTAAGGCCAATGTTTAAACCAGATTTTAATTTAAGTGAGGTTTGGGATTCGCAACGTTGTTTCCTAAACGGGCAAGAGATCGGTGATGAAATCTGACTCCTATCTTGTAATGGGGTTTGTGCCCTTACTAAAGACGATTAAATTAAGCAGTTCGTCAAATCAATTAGGCACACAAAAAAACATACAAGTACCCACTTACAGGGGATTCGTGGGTGGTCAGAAAAATTACCTCCCGTTCAGGACGATCGATGACCTTTGTAGACGACCCGGGCCACTCTTCCCTTAAGTGTCCGAACCCGACGGTTCGTTTGATTTTCGGTTACAATTTATAACCCCTCTAATTTAGGGTCAAAACTTTAATCCAAAAAAATAAAATTAAGAAAGTCTAAAGTCTCTCTCTCACTAAAAATAAAATAAAAAAGATAAAACTGTAAATTTATTCTTTTCGACTCCTCCTCCTTGTTTGTGCCTTCTCTTTCGCTCCTTAATGCCCTACACACCAAAAATAGAGAAGCAAGTCAAAGTGGCCAAAAATCAAAACTTACCAAAAATAAAAACTTTCCAAGATTAGAACAAATTTAAAACATAGTCCCCAACAGCGGCGCCAAAAACTTGATGGGCCTAGAAAGTTTCCTAAATAGGTCTACACCCGCAAGTGCACGGGTGTCAAGTTGTAATAAATTCCGGTAGGACCGGTTCGTTCCTCAGAGACTAGTTAAGCTTATTCAAAAACTAGGAAGTAATAAGATTTTTCAAATGTTTTCATTTTGGTTTTGATTTTAAAATAAAATCTATTATATTAAAACAGGTCAGTCGGTTATCCAGGGGATAAGTCTGACCGTCCATTTTATTTTAGAGATTTGGTTGGGAACACATCCGACGGATGATATAATTTTTTTTTTATGTAAATAGACTACAAAACGAAGGGTATCTATGTAAATCAACTAAAATTAGTTAGAGTAACTACTACCCATATATTTCTCTCTTTTTTTTTCTATTGAGTAGAAAAACGTGGGAGGTTGAGAAATTAGTGGGGAGAAAACCTCTCTTCCACATTCTTGATCGGTTTTTTTATGAAAAACTTCCCAAAGTAGCTACTTCAAAAAATATATAAATAGGACTCTTGCCAGACTGATATCTTTTCACTGTAAGAAAAAACACAATCTCTCACATCTATTTTTTAGTTCAGGCTTCAATGAAATATTATTTTTCTTTTTTAAATGTAATTCTCTTTTTTTAAATGTACAATGAAATATTATTTTTCTTTTCTAAATGTAATTCCCTTTTTTTAAATGTAAATAGCTTAGTATTTGATTGCTCCTCTTGGTTGTTTAATGTACAATTATTATTTTCTCTAAATGTAAAATGGCTATTCAACTGTTACAATATTCTTATTACGACGGCGCAGCCAAAAGGATCTACCGCGTCCGTAGTACGCGGTGGGAACCTAGTATTATATTAAAACAGGTCAGTCGGTTATCCAGGGGATAAGTCTGACCGTCCATTTTATTTTAGAGATATGGTTGGGAACACATCCGACGGATGATATAAAACCTTTTTATGTAAATAGACTAATAAATGAAGGGTAACTATGTAAATCAGTCAAAATTGGTTAACCACCTAACCATGTGTCACTCAATTAGATAAAGAGTTACAAACTACCTCATCCTTCCCCCCATTTTCTATTCCTCAAATCTCTCCCTCAACCAATTATCTACCCACGTTTCTCCTCTCAGAAAATAACCACTTAAAAAAGATTTGTTCAAAATAACTTCCCCTCCCACGACCCTATATATACACTATTAACTTGCGGTTTTGCTAGGAAAGTAGCAATCAATTTTTGCTGATTTCATAGGAAAATCATTGTATTTCAATTGATGTGTAAATAATGTAAACTTTTATTATGCATTTTATTGATGTGTATCTTTTTACCATAATAAAGATGATTTTCTTTACTTCTTAATTAGATAGTAGTAAATCTGGTTAGCTTTACAAATTGTTTAAGAGAAATTTGTCTAACCAAAACATATGGTGTTAATTGCCTTATTTTCTCTCTAAATACTTTCTCTACGCCCTTGCTCTCTCTCTCTCTCACTCTAAAAAATAATAGAGATGTAAAACATCAACGACGGCGTAGCCAAAAGGGATCTACTACGGACGCGGTGGACACCTAGTATATATATATATAGAGAGAGAGAGAGAGAGAATCCATATACATGCACCCAAAAGAAAATGAAGGAGGAGCCTAGAAAGCAAAAAGTAGAAATATCACACTCACATTGTACTAGGCCATCTTATTCATCACTTCTTTTTCTTCTTATAAAAACTTGAGTTTAGGTTGTCTTGATCTTTGGTTACTGTCAGTATTTACAATAACTTGTTTCATTAACTCATAGCAACTTATGATTCTATTCTCCAAAATTTTGTTGTGTACACAAGTTGGCACCATTTGTGAATACCATATCTAAAGTTGACTTTAGTTGAAAAGTAATAGTATGTCTTTCTACTTGAAATAACAAAATTTCGAATATACTAATTTAACAAATTAGAATAAGAAAACTTATTTTGCTTAGTCCATGACACCATCCAACTGCAGTTCTAGGAATACCAAAAGACTGGTTTGGGTTCTCATTAGTTGCACAAGCTATTGATGCTACAGCTATTGGTTGCAGGGCAAAAATCAATATCTGCATTACAATTAGAACATCTACATATGGCATAGAAGCAGATATAAGAAATTGGTGATATTTAAAAAAAAAAAAATCACTTTTTCTAGTCATGTCATGTTGTTAGCAAATGAGATCAGAAAACACCTCAAAAAACTAATATTCCCATGACAGATAGAACATCTAAAACCATTTTTGATAGACATACCAATATCAATATGACATTGGCATGGAAGGTGATGTAAATGTTGGAATCGGAGCCGATTTTGGCTCGACCCGACTCGTTAAACTCAGAAACGGAACACGCCATTGCGTTCGTCTCGTCGAGCTCTTCAATTTAGAGCCAAGAATCACTCAAATCCGATTCCGGATGAATGAGAAATTCAAGGTTAAAGTTTGAACGAAGATCGGTTGAAATAGGTACTAAATCGTCAAAGAGGACAAGTTAAAATAGGGACCATTCAAGCAACGCACGCACGTCCGCATCTGGACGGCTGGCGTTCTGTCCGCGGGAATCCGCGAAGATCTAACGGCCGCGCTTCATGAGAAGCGGGACCGCTTCGGGCATAACGCGGTAACGTTGATCCGTGCGGATCTAACGGTCCGCGTTCTCCCCGCGCCGGGACAGAGGCGGGACTTTGCAAGATCCCACATCTGACGGACATGTGGCTAGCGCGTAGGGCAAATTTCGGTACAGATCTCGACCATCTAACGGCTGCTGTTTCTCCTGAGTTTTTAAGGCCAATCCAACGGTCTAAAAGCTTGCCGAAATTCCCAGTTATATAACCAACTCTTCTCAAAGAGTTGTGTCCCTAAAAACCAAGAGTTTTGGGGATGTGTCCCAAAATAATATACCTATTCAATTCCTATATAAACCCACCAAACCCACTTCATTTATCATCAATTCAATTCACTCTCTTCTTCTCTTCTCTTATAAGAAATTAGAAATTCTGGTTTGTCTAGAATATCTAATTAGTAAGTATTTCTAAGAGTTCTGGTTAGACTAGAATATTTAGAAAGAGAAAGAAAAGAAGATTTAAGTGACATTTGAATTTCCAAAGCATCCAGAATATCATCCGCATTTAGTCCAAGAGCTCATACAACTTACAAAGGTTCGTCCGCTTTCAGAATATAAAAGTACCATCTTAAAACTCTGAAAGGAAAGTCGTTGTATCCCGAAGGCATACACCCTAACGTTTGGTACTGTTACAGAGGGTGTAAAATGTCTTAAGGAAAGAGAATTTATTCTCGCCTCGACTACATTAACATCTACCTCGGTTAGTCCGAAAGAAGGAATATTGATAAATCATTATTCCTTAATAGTCTATCTTTCCATAAGTTAGGACCTCCCTCTAAATCAAGCCAAGACAAAGAGAAATCGACTTATCGATTAATAACAAGAGAAACAACAATCTTAAGACATTTTACATTTACGATTATTTCTCTAGTTATAAGAAATTGATTTGTTTTAATTTCTGTGTGTTTTAGAAATGGCAAGAACAAGAACCACTCTACGGGTTATTCCACCTAACACCACGAATGGGGAAAAACCAGAGAAGTTCAAGGGAACTGACTTCAACCGTTGGAAATTGAAGATGATGTTCTACCTAACAACATTGGGCCTGGTTAAATACTTAACCGAAGAGAAACCCACCCATGCAGAAATAGAGGATAAAGCACAGCGTACCGCTGAAATAGAGGCGTGGAAACAAGAAGACTTCTTGTGCAAGAACTATATCCTGAACAGTTTAGATGACGGACTCTATAATCTATATTCGGTTATAGAAACATCTAAACAACTGTGGGACACCCTTATCAATAAGTATAAAACTGAAAAGGCGGGTGTCAAAAAGTTCATCGTAGAACGATTCTTGGACTACAAGATGACTGATTCAAAACCAGTTATGACCCAAGTCCAAGAACTGCAGAGTCTCCTACAGGAACTACAGGCAGAGAACATGATAACGAATGAACCTTTCCAGGTCCGAGCACTGATTGAAAAATTACCCACGGGGTGGAAAGACTTCAAAAATTATCTCCGCCACAAGAATAAGGATATGAGCCTTGAAGAACTCATCCTAAAGCTTCGAATCGAAGAGGACAGTAGCCTTGCCGAGAAGAACTCTGAAAGACTCTCAAACGTGAACGTCGTAGAAACCGATCCGAGTAAAAAGCGTAAACATCTGTCTAAAGACGGAGGAAAGCAGAAGAAAAAGACAAGGTTCGGCCAATGTTACAACTGTGGCAAAAGAGGCCATCTGGCTAAGGATTGTCGTTCCAAAACAAGCAAACGACATAAGAAGGCGAATGACCAGGCCTCGCTAGTAGAAGACACAGAAACTCAGAATCTATGTGCTATGATTACTGAAGCCGAAGAAGTGACTGAGAAACTTCAACACTTGAACCTCTGTACAGTGGTATCTGAAGTTAATCTAGTTAACAACCAGAGAGAGTGGTGGGTCGACACCGGAGCAACTCGTCACATCTGTGGTGAGAAAAGTCTCTTTTCTTCCTATATCGAAGCAGCTGAAGGAGAAACCTTGTTCATGGGAAACTACTCAACCACCCAGGTCAGAGGAAAAGGGAAGATCAAACTAAAATTCACCTCAGGAAAGGAAGTAACTTTGAACGATGTACTTCATGCTCCAGATATCCGAAAGAATCTGGTTTCTGGCTCTCTTCTAAGCAAGAATGGGTTCAAACTAGTCTTTGAGTCAAATAACTTCGTCCTGTCTAAAAATGGGATGTATGTTGGGAAGGGTTACTTATGTGGGGGGGTTATTTAAACTAAATGTAACCTCTGTAACGCCAAAGGCGTCTATTATTAATAAAATTAATAATTCCGTTTATATTGCTGAGTCCTTTAATATTTGGCATGAAAGACTAGGACATGTGAATAACAAGTCATTAAAGAAATTAATGAACTTAGAGTTAATTCCGAACGAACATGTCAAACATGTGTAGAATCAAAGATGACTAAGACATCGTTCAAATCAATAGAACGAGACACAGAACCTCTAGACTTAATTCACAGTGATATTTGTGACTTAAAGATGGTTCAAACCAGAGGTGGTAAAAAGTACTTCATCACCTTTATCGATGACTCCACTCGGTTTTCTTATGTTTACTTACTAAGGAGTAAGGATGAAGCAATCGATAAGTTCGAGTTTTATAAAACCGAAGTGGAAACTCAACTTAATAAAAAGATTAAGACTTTGAGAAGTGATCGAGGTGGAGAGTATGAATCTCCTTTCGCCGAGATATGTGCGAAGAATGGCATAGTTCATCAAACGACGGCCCCTTATACACCTCAACAAAATGGTGTAGCAAAGCGGAAAAACAGAACATTAAAAGATGATGAACGCTTTCTTAATAAGTTCTGGTTTACCTCAGAACTTGTGGGGGGGGGGGGCGATATTATCGGCGAATCACTTATTAAATAAGTTACCCCATAGAAAAACCGGTAAAATTCCATATGAATTATGGAAAGGAAGGATGTCGTCTTTTAAATACACGAAAGTGTGGGGGGGCCTAGCAAAGGTATTAGTTCCTCCTCCTAAACGGGTCAAGATAGGACCTAAAACTGTGGACTGTGTATACATAGGGCCCGCAACAAATAGCAGCGCCTATAGATTTCTAGTACAGAAGTCTGAAATCGAAGATATACACGTAAACACCATTCTGGAATCGAGAGATGCTAAGTTCTTTGAACACATCTTTCCTTTCAAACAGAATTCAGAAGTCTCATCTGAAAGTAGAAAACGTGTAAGAGATGAGGAAGAGGAAAATCTAGAAACATCTAAAGAAGATGATATGGAAATCGAGGAAACAACACTCGAACCTCGAAGAGGCAAAAAAACAAAGAAAGCTAAGACATTTGGTCCTGATTTTCTAACCTATATGGTAGAAAATGAACCTCAAACTTTCACAGAAGCAATGGCTACTCCAGAAGCTCCATTCTGGAAAGAAGCTGTTAATAGTGAAATAGAATCCATCATGCAAAATCATACATGGGAGCTAGTAGACCTCCCACCGGGTTGCAAGCCTCTAGGCTGCAAATGGATTTTCAAAAGAAAATTGAAAACGGATGTATCTATAGACAAGTATAAAGCAAGACTTGTCGCACAGGGATTCCGACAAAAAGAAGGGTTAGATTATTTCGACACCTATTCTCCAGTTAGTCGAATCACCTCAATAAGAGTGTTAGTAGCTATAGCATCCTTATATAATCTAGAAATTCATCAGATGGATGTGAAAACTGCTTTCTTAAACGGACAACTCGAAGAAGAGATTTATATGAACCAACCAGAAGGGTTCATAGCTCCGGGACAAGAAAAAAAAGTGTGTAGATTAGTGAAATCACTATATGGGCTAAAGCAAGCTCCAAAGCGGTGGCACTTAAAGTTTGATGACACATTATTATCAAACGGATTCAAGATCAACGAATGTGATAAATGTGTCTATACAAAGATCACTGCGAAAGGATGTGTTATTCTATGTTTGTATGTAGATGACATGCTAATTATGGGAAATAATTTAGATGTCATCAATACAACTAAAAAGATGCTTTCGAAAACTTTCGACATGAAAGATTTAGGGAAAGCAGAAGTCATTCTTGGAATTAAGGTTTCCAAGACGGCTGAAGGGATAAGTTTATCTCAAACGCATTACGTTGAGAAAATCTTAGAAAAATTCAGCAAAGATGACCTAAAAATGGCGAATACTCCGATAGATCCAAGTATTCACTTAATGAAGAATACAGGTAACGCAGTAAAACAATTAGAGTACTCTCGGATTATTGGAAGTCTGATGTACCTTAATGAACTGTACTCGACCAGACATAGCCTACTCAGTCAGTAAGCTAAGTAGATTTACGAGTAACCCGAATAACACACATTGGAACGCCATAACGAGAGTGTTACGGTATCTAAGAAAAACAAAGGAGTACGGACTCCATTATACCACATATCCCGCAGTCTTAGAGGGATATGCAGATGCAAATTGGATATCAGATACCGACGACACTAAGTCAACCAGTGGATATGTGTTTACACTGGGAGGGGCTGCCATATCTTGGAAATCTTCGAAGCAAACGTGCATTGCTCGATCGACAATGGATTCAGAATTCATTGCTCTAGATAAAACAGGGGAAGAAGCAGAGTGGCTGCAACAATTCCTTGAAGATATTCCAATATGGCCAAAGCCGGAGCCTGCAATCAACATACACTGCGATAACCAAGCAGCGATTGCACTGGCACAAAGCAAGATGTACAACGGTAAATCTCGACACATTCGTCGAAGACATAATACCGTTAAACAACTTCTCTTTGAAGGGATCATAACTATAAATTATATAAGATCCAAAGATAACCTGACGGATCCATTTACAAAAGGGTTATCTAGAGAGTTAGTAGTTGCATCATCAAGGGGAATGGGGCTAACGCCTAAAGTAAATGAGTAAAGGCATGGTGAAACCCTACCTAGATGACTGGAGATCCCACGATCTAGGTTCAAAGGGCAACTGAAGCTATATCCTGACTCGACAGTAACACTGTAAGAGATTTCTATCTCTTACCCATTCCTAAGATGACAACAGTGTTACCTGCATTGAGAGGTTAAGCATTAAGCTTTTAATAAATCCGAAAACTTAGAACTTGATTCTAACGTGAGGTATAGCAGGATACCTTATTACGGATAACCTATATGTGTGTGAATTGATGCCGGTTCTATGGGAAGGTCGTCTAGGCCGACTTCTCTAAAGCACACACGAAATCGGGAATGTTCAGGGTCGAAATGAACACAACCGAGAACCTAAGTAAGTAAGGGACTAGCTGTGTGATAGCTATTTTGGATTACAATTCCCAGGACTCAGTTCAAGACGTAAAGTTCACTGCCGTCCTTGTAAACCTTGTAGTTATTCACTAGGAAAGGTTCAAAGTCGAAAGATTACCTTCTTCCGATGCAGCAAAGTTCCGCTTATGAGCTCTGTCAGTGTCAGTCTGTCAGTATAGTATGTCTGCATATATCATAACATAAAACCTCAAATTTCCATTCATGTGGGGGATTGTTGGAATCGGAGCCGATTTTGGCTCGACTCGACTCGTTAAACTCAGAAACGGAACGCGCCATTGCGTTCGTCTCGTCGAGCTCTTCAATTTAGAGCCAAGAATCACTCAAATCCGATTCCGGATGAATGAGAAATTCAAGGTTAAAGTTGGAACGAAGGTCGGTTGAAATAGGTACTAAATCGTCAAAGAGGACAAGTTAAAATAGGGACCATTCAAGCAACGCACGCACGTCCGCATCTGGACGGCTGGCGTTCTGTCCGCGGGAATCCGCGAAGATCTAACGGCCGCGCTTCATGAGAAGCGGGACCGCTTCGGGCATAACGCGGAAACGTTGATCCGTGCGGATCTAACGGTCCGCGTTCTCCCCGCGTCGGGACAAAGGCGGGACTTTGCGAGATCCCACATCTGACGGACATGTGGCTAGCGCGTAGGGCAAATTTCGGTACCGATCTCGACCATCTAACGGCTTAAAATAAAGAGATGAATTAAAAGAGATGAATAAACTAAATAAGAACGATGAAAATAAAGATCAAATAACTCTAAATACTCAACTTTATTGAAACTTCAAAGGGGTTTTTCTCTCAATCTGGGAATAATAGACAAACTAGATATCCTTTTATAGGATTCTGGACTTTCCTAGATAGACTTGAATTAGACTTTCCTAAATAATTAAAATACTGCAACTGCCTAAATAACTAGACTCAAATCTGGACCTTTTCAATTATTGGAAATACTAAAATAACATAATTTCCTAAACCTAAATTATCTAATAATCATACTAAAATAAGGACTTCCTAAATCTACTCTCTCTGGCCGGTTGGCCCATGACCGGGTTCGGTCATGGAAAAAGTCTCCACGCCGGGTGCCCCTGCATCAGCATCCCCTTCCCTCAAGAGGTTCGCCCCGAACCGTTTTTGAAGAGAATGTAGTTCCTCCGATCCATCTTTAATTGGTAATAACGTCACGATCTTCTTCTTCCACGAAAATTCATAAACATTCAAACGACCACGGTAAGTGGCATCAACATCAGATTGCCATGGTCGTCCTAATATGATGTGGCATAAATCCATATCTGTGACATCACAATTAACTGTAGACAAATAAGAAGAACCAATAGAAAGATTAATAGTACACATGTGATCAACCCGTGTAGTACTACCCGACTGAATCCAAGCGGTTTTATACGGGTTTGACTTAATCATTGTAGGAATACCCAAGAAATTGACAAGCTTTGTAGAAATTAAATATTCTACACAACCATTGTCAATCACTATAGTACACACTTTATTCAGTACTGTTCCCCGTGTAACGAACAAATTCTTTCGTTGAGATAAATTCCTCTCGAAAGGAGTAAAAAGAACTCGCCGAGTTAGTAACATAACTCGATCACCGTTGTCTGGATTAAGGTTAATACGTTCCAACCGTTCTTCATCTGAATCAGAATCTGATTTCTTCTCTATAATATTTGCTTTACCGCGAGAGGGGCAAGCATTAGAATAGTGTCCCGTTTCATAACAACGATAACACTTTACCGGTGGAGGTTTTTTATAAGTATTTTCAGCTACTGTTTTAGTTCCCTCCTCCGATTGTTTTGGTTGATCTAATTCATCTGGTAAAGTTCTTATTGATTGACTTCTAGTACTGTGTCCCCGAAAGATAGAACGTGAATCTGATTCAAAAGATCGAGCTACACTGATACATTCAGATACGGAATTGAAAGACCGTAAATTAACCAAATCCTTAATATCATTCCGAAGTCCGTCTTTGAATTTTTCCACTTTCATTGATTCTGAATCGGGGAGATTAAGCCTTGTGATTAGACGTTGGAATTCCGAAGCATATTCCTCAACTGAACGTCTTCCTTGACGGCAACGTAAATAATCAACACACAAATTGTTCTCATAGTCCGGAGGGAGGAATCGTGAGAACATTAATGGTTTAAGCTCTAACCAAGAAGAGATAGGAGGTAGTTGTGATAAACGTCGATTTTCGGATTCCTATTTCCACCAAGTTAGAGCAGTTTTAGATAAATAACCAGTAACACAACGTACCTGTTCAGGACCTTCCACTTGCATAACATCAAAGAAGATCTCGAGTCGTGAGACGTAATCTAAGAAATCTTCGATATTTATTGAACCATAATATGATGGTACTTCCATTCGAATACGGTAAGATGAATTTGGATGGGGACAATCGGTTTCGGTTTGTTGATGGTGGTGTTCGAGATCGGTTTGAGGGGTTTGAAAAACTATCGGTGCTCGTTGGGTTTGGGTGTTTGTACGGTGGAATGGTGTGTTTGGTTCTCGGGTTTGGGAAAGGACTAGGTTGGGCTCTCGGTTTCGGGTGATAGGTTGGTATGGGTCTCGGTTACGTGGATTTGGGTGTTGATCGGTTTGGAGATGATAGGGTAAAGCTGGTTCGGTAACTTGGGGTCGAGTGGTGTTTGGGTGTTCTCGGAGTTGATAGGGTTGGGTAGGTGATGGTGTTGTGTCGCGAGTTTGGGGGTAATGGTGGTTGTCGGGTTGGTGGTTTTGGTGGTAGGAGTGTGGTTGGTAAAGAGGGTGGGTGTCGGTTCGGGTGAACGGGTTTTGGGTGTGAGGGTCGTGAAGGACCGATAGGTTGGGTTTGTTGGTGTCCACTGTTGGTGTGTTGGTTGTTGTTTGGGATACGATGTTCGGGTGATGTCGAATAGTGGTGTTGTTCGGTTAGGAGGTAGGGTTCGGGTTGTGGTCGGTTTGGTTGATGGTGGAATTGGTGAAGGAGAATGATGATGGTTGTGGGGTGTTGGGAGTGGTTGAGTTTGTAATGTTGTAGGAGGGGTATGTTGTTGGTTTTACTGTTGGGGTCGTTAGGTTGTTTGTGATGAAGGGTGGAGGTGTAATCGGGCAAGGATTGCTAATGGTGTGACCGAATAGGGGTATGTTGGTATCGGTAGGGAAGCCTATAGGTGAAAATCGGTTAGGGTGTGAAGTGGTGGTGATGATTGGTGGTGTATTGGATCCGATAGGTAATGGGTTTGAAGTGTGAGAAGGGGGTTGACTGATACACAATCCTTTGAGTTGCTTTGAAAGATTGTTGATGGAATCGGTAAGTTGATTGAAACGTTGATCGATTCGTTCGAATTTTTCTGTTGTTTCCTTCTTGTACTCATTAAAACCTTCTTCCAACTTTTTACCTGCAGCTAGCCCTTCTTTGATGTTGTCCCATTCAGATGAAAAGGTTGGTGTTTTCTCCTTAGTTGGTGTAGCGGTGATAGTAGTGTTAACCATGGTGATTAAGAAGAAAAAAAAAATTATGGCCTTGATATAGAAACGCAGCGGAATTAAAAGAGATGAATAAACTAAATAAGAACGATGAAAATAAAGATCAAATAACTCTAAATACTCAACTTTATTAAAACTTCAAAGGGGTTTTTCTCTCAATCTGGGAATAATAGACAAACTAGATATCCTTTTATAGGATTCTGGACTTTCCTAGATAGACTTGAATTAGACTTTCCTAAATAATTAAAATACTGCAACTGCCTAAATAACTAGACTCAAATCTGGACCTTTCCAAATTATTGGAAACTAGGTATCTCCCGCGCCCTACGGGCGCGGTCAATCCCGTCGGGCTTACGCCAGTCGTGGTAGAAAACTTTCATAATACAAGCACCGTGGGTTCAAGCATTCGCTCGGATGCACGTACTACGTTGTCTATGTATATCTTCGTCGGATGTCACACGGACCGAGCGAAAACCTAGACGTGCTAACATTTTTTGCCTATTTTAATGTGGTGCTAGCACGTCTAGGTTTCCGGGCGGTCCGTGTGACATCAGACGACGATATACATAGACAACGTAGTACGTGCATCCGAGCGAATGCTTGAACCCACGGTGCTTGTATTATGAAAGTTTTCGACCACGACTGGCGTAAGCCCGACGGGATTGACCGCGCCCGTAGGGCGCGGGAGATATCTAGTCTAAGATTAATCAATTGTTTAGGATATGATTCTGTAAAATTTTCTTTTTACTTAACCAAAACACCAATTTTCTTTTATAGATAATAGATTATAATAACTCATAATTTGTCCATTAATGTGTTCGAGACAGTATTGACCATGCTAGTAAAATACCACATACACTCGTTGAATAGATTAAAGATATGAGTACAAAAAAGAAATTAAAACCAAAATCTTTTACGAAAGGCTGACATCGCTTAAAAGTTAGTAATTAAAGTAAAACAATTAGGTAAATTTAAATTGAATTAACATTACTATGGACAACAGACAACAAAAATTTTGGAGACGGTTTTCTCCATTTCTTCACTAAATTTATTGATCTTAAGTTTTGTCATACTTTTTCTAACTCAAGTTATTATGATAATGAATAAGTTCAATGTGAATGAATGACTCCTTTATGATTGTATTACTTGGAAAATGAGTTCACATTTTGTTGGGGATTTAACGTTATGGATAATGAACATAAAATTGTCATGGAAACTGAGTTCAAATTTGATTCCTCTGAGATTAAACCACCTTGCAAGAAAAGAAACTATAGATTTAAGATCCAATTTACATGGCTCCAAAAGAAAGTAACATAGAATGTTTACAATGTATGTAAGCAGAATGTAAGCAGAATGTAAGCAGAATGTTTACAAAAATTGTATACCATAAAATACATTATATAGCAATGTATGTAAGCAGAATGTAATGTAAACATACCCAACTAATTTAAATTTAATTTTTTTATAAATTGTAACGGATACAAAACTAAAACTGTAAACATAGAAATTAACTAAGTCAAACAAATATTTCAGATTTTCAAAAAATAATTTATCGGTTGCAAACTACATTACGAAACATTGATGTTCCATTCATTGAAAAAAGAAGAAGATCAAACAAAATACAAAATAAGAGAGATTTGTAAAGATTCTCCAAACATGTTGTCTGCACAAAAGAGCCAATCAGTTTCAGCACAAATGAATCAAATCTAACCAACTAAATCCCAAAATTAATAGAAAACAAAAGAATGAACTTCAATAAAAAATAGAAAGATAAAATTATATTTCATATTTAAGACAAACATTGATGTTCCATTCATTGAAAAAAAAGAAGAAGATCAAACAAAATACAAAATAAGAGAGAGTAAATTAGAGAAAAAAAAACCGTTTAAAGAGTAGATATTCTCTTCAGTTTTTGTGGTGAGAGAATTAAGGGCAAAAAAATATACTGGGAGGAAATAATGGGTAGTTTGAAACTACTTATCTAATTAAGTGGTTACCTAATCTGTAGAGAGAAAAAAGGAATTCAACCGTGGAGAAAGTTTTGGAATGGAAGTTTCTCTATCCCCATGATTTAAGTAAATGTCGATCATAGCCTTATTTCAGTGTTAACATACTCTGTTGCTCTAAGGGCATAAACGATAAGAGAAGTGTGGGTGGTTATAAGAGAAGTTATTTTAATATGTGTCTTTTATTTGAGCCATAAGATCATACATATTAAAGATTAACTTCCCACTAAATTGATTCAAAAAAAACTTTTGACTAATTAATGACTAAAAATTATGGGAAGAGATTGAACGGCTCATATTTATGAATGTCAAGTTATGACATGGCAGTAAAACCTAGCTCATTTGTTATATAGATACTAAAATAACATAATTTCCTAAACCTAAATTATCTAATAATCATACTAAAATAAGGACTTCCTAAATCTACTCTCTCTGGCCGGTTGGCCCATGACCGGGTTCGGTCATGGAAAAAGTCTCTACGCCGGGTGCCCCTGCATCATATTCATATCAAAATCTTCCTGCCGTAAGTGATGATAAGGTAGATACAGATGATACGGCTGAATCATCTAGTGAAGATACAAGGAAACATAGTTCAGAGACAAACCTATCAAAAGAACACGTGAAATATCAATCTCATGTACTCGGTTTTGTACCAGCGGTGTGCCTCTGTTATTGCTAGCTTCACATTTATTATGTTTATAATATACACACCCTTTCTTCAATCAAATATTAATCAATAATCATATATTTATCGGGAAAAATGAAAAGATCATAAAATATTTCACAGGATATTATAATGTTATTTACGTATATATATATACACACCTTTCTTCTCTTTGAAATTAGGAGTAACTGATAATTCTATATATGTTTATTGGGAATATATTTTAAAGTTATTTCCAACTTTTATTTATTTTTACTTTTTTGAATTGTCAGTGCGTCTAATCCTTGACCTATGGAGTCAGGGTCGGCCCAACCATTTGTGAGGCCCAAAGCCAGGTAAAAGATGGGGGCCGTTTTTGTATATTAAAGTAATTAATGTTGCTGTAGCTGGAGTTCAAATCTTTGACCTTCACGTTACAAACTACACGCCTGCCCACTGAGCATAATTAGAGTCTTGTTTAAATTTTAGTTGTGGAGTTATTTATTGAAGATAGTGCCTATAAAACTCTGAAGTGGAGGCCCTCAGACAGGTTGGGGCCCAAAGCAGCCGCTTTGGCTGCTTTGGGCCTAGGCCCGCCCCTGTATGGAGTTAAGGACTAAACCTCTTACCACTCCAACAAAAGGTGCAGGTTGTTTCAATTTTTTGTCACAAGAGAGTAATTTTCATACTTTTCATCTCTTACCAAAGGGTGGAAAATCAATTTTCATAAGAAAATTTATTTTCTCGTCCCATTTTCAACAACCCCTAGTCATTGAAAAAGTTTCATACAATGTAGAAATAAATGTGTTATGACAACCAACATGAACAAATTCATATAATCAATAATACTAGATTTGTAAAAAAAGATTCATTTCATTTTAGCCTCCATGAGTATCGGTCACTTCGATTTAACTACTAACAGTAAAAAAAAAAGAAAAACTTTTTTCGAAATATCTTTGTAAACCAAATCAGAATTAATTCTTAGAAAAATTTAAAAACATTAAAGACCACCTCATCTCCACTTAAGGTTGTGTTTGATATCAGGGAAACAATTCGATGGAAATACAAGAGTTCCATGGAAAGTCTTCCACGGAATTTACTCCGTGGATATAAGAGTTTTTTCGTTTGGTAGTCATTTATTATTCCGTGGAATTACGAACTCTGTTATTTGGTTGACAACTAACTTCTACGAATATAATATTCAATTAAGAGTTTTTATTTCCTCTTTATGTAGTCTAAATGATATTTTTATTTTTGCGAAAATTACATTTTCATCCTTATGTTGTCTAAATTACATTTTTACCCTTATGTTTTCAAAATCATATTTTTACCCCTATGTTGTAACATTATTTAACCTTGTGTCACTATACTAATTTAAGGGTAAAAATGTCATTTTGATATTATACGAGGATAAAAATGTCTTTTTGACAACATAAGGGTAAAATGTCAATTTGATATTATAAAAGGGTAAGAATGTAATTTTGACTATAAAAATCCAAAATGTCATTTTGACAAATTTGTAATTTTGACTATAAAAATCAAAAATGTCATTTTGACAAATTTGTAAACATGTCATTTGGTAAGAAGGACATAAATGTCATTTGCCCAATTTATAAGTAAAAAAGTTATTTTGCTCAATTTTATGGGTAAAAATATTATTTTGAACATATATGGAGATAAATATTAGGTTTAAGTATCCGAATATATTAAAATATTTTTATTTTGATTTTTGACTTTCCACGGAAACTAATTATGAGGGAGGAGCAAGGAATTAAAAGTGGACTATTTCATGGAAATAGATTCCTTAGGAAATTAAAGCCATGGATTTACACTTCGTATCAAACAGTGAAAATACCTATTTCTGTAAAATTCAAATAACAATTGTACTGATAAGTGTAAAATTCAAACAACCCTCAAAATGGAATCTCATAGAAAATGGACAAATGGTCATTGAGTTTGAGGCTATAAAAAACAAAAAGCAAGTGTACTTATATCTTTTTCCAATGGGTGGAAGAGAACATCTCATTCTCATTTATTTCAATTTTTTAATTGGCAAAGCCTCCTGACAAAGAAAGAGGACAACTGTTAGAAAAAAACCCAAGAAATACCAAAGTAACCAAACCCTAGAAATAATTGATCCAAACAAGAAGAAGAAGATCTGAAGAGATCGGGACCCGACATTTTACCCTAACTTGCATTTCAAAAGATTTCGACCAAAACTTCATTCTTCACTGGTAAGAACCTGTTTCTATTTCAATTTTCTACTTCTATGACTTGCCTTTTAGGGGTTTAATTGTATGTTTTCTGCTTCAGCTCCCATGAAATTACATTATTGAATTCAGTTAACTAAATGCTTCTATAATCCGTAATTCACTTAAAAATCATTACTTTTAATCTGGGTTACTTCCAGAATCCCCAAATTGTCACTAATTCTTGAGTAATTTAGGGTGTTGGTACATTAGGTGAAGCTTACTCAAATTTCCTTGAACTTGCAGAATTTGATTAAGATAATGGTTTTTACTAGTTAATTCAGTTCAAATTGCTTGAATTGGGTGAATTATTCGATGATTATCGATGATGAAGAACTTGGTTTCTCGAATGAAGAATTAAACATGGATAATCAGCTTGCCAGCAGTTGCCCGATGGATAGTATTTTCGACGAAATCCTGAGAGATAGTCATGCTTGTACTCATACCCATACATGTAACCCTCCTGGACCAGATTTATCTCATTCCCATACTTGTTTCCATGTTCATACCAAAATCATTCCTACCTTAAGTGAAGATAAGGTTACTACAGATGATACATCTGAATCTGTCCAAACAAATCCTAAAAAATCTACTGCGGGTAATCGAGAAGCTGTTCGGAAGTATTGCGAAAAGAAGAAAGTCCGGGCAGCTTCCTTGGAGGATGAAGTTTTCAGATTAAGAACCATTAATCAGCAGTTGATGAGAAAGTTACATAGTCAAGCTGCTCTTGAGGCGGAGGTAGCAAGATTGAAGTGTTTGCTTGTGGACATTAGGGGAAGAATTGAAGGGGAGATTGGATCTTTTCCTTACCAAAAACCCACCAGGTGTACTGATGGGATTTCAAATTTGCATCCTCAATCCAGCTTGATGGGAGCTTATGCTGTAAATGAATGTGATCTTCGATGTGACGATCAAGTGTTCTGCTTGCATCCTGGGTTAGAAAATAAGGGGATTGGCGACACTGGTGGTGAATTTAGTACTGGTGAAGGATTTGAGGCTTCTGATGCTGGTTATATAGCGTGTTCTGGGACCGCTAATCCAACATACACGGAGCATCCAGAATGCGGACAACCAAATATGGGGTTAACTGCTAAACCGAATCCTTTTACTGCGAAAAAGGGACGAGGTGAGACCTTACGTTGCTTCTTTCCTTTTTCGTGTTAAATCGTTAATTTTCTTTTGAGTAGTATTTTGGGGGTAGTAGTTGAATTTTGCTTATACTGCCCTATTTGTTTTGCACTTATATTGCTTCTTCAAGTTTAGCGCTAGGCTATTTGCTGTTGGTTGAGTAGTAGTAGTAGGGAGTCTTGTATCGCTTCTTCATTAAGAACATTTTGTAAGTGTTTGTATCGTTTTGGGATTGTATTGGTAGAGTAGATGGATAATGGAATCATTTTGTTGATTGTGGTGTTTGTGGTAGTACCACCTTCTAGATATATCAAGGCCGATGTTTTTATTGGTTTGGTGATGGATTGAATTTTCGTTTTTCATTTGGAAGTCATTAGGTAAACAAATTGTGGACGCGCAGAGAAACCGAACTTTGTCGGGTAGTATAGTGCTTAGTTTAAAGTTGATTGTCAGAAAAACGGCATTACAAGTACACAGTGCAAAACTGAAAGTAGTATTTAGATTGCTTGGTTTTCATTAATGATCTTTTTCTTGGTATGTTTTCTACTAATTTACCGCTGCTGGCCGATGAATGAGATACTGATGATAATTATGATATTACTAGGTTCCCACCGCGCCCGTAGGGCGCGGTAGATCCCTCTTGGCTAACGCCATTGTGGTAGATCATATCTCGGTTTTACGAGTAAGGTGTTTCCAACATCTTTGAGTGCGTGTACCGCGGTGTCTGTGCTCATGTCGTCTGACGTCACGTGGGGTCGAGCTTACGCGCAAACGTACATGCAAAGTGGTGCCAATTTTCACATCTTTTAGCGACATGTGTTTACCTGTCATCCGAAATCAGTACGTGATTTCATTCGAAATCAGTACATGATCTCAGATGACAGGTATTCGCATGACCCCATATGGTGTGAAAATAAGCACCACTGTCCATGCACGTTTGCATGTAAGCTCGACCCAACGTGACGTCAGACGACATGGGCATAGACACCGCGGTACACGCACTCAAAGATGTTGGAAACACCTTACTCGTAAAACCGAGATGTGATCTACCACAACGACGTTAGCCAAGAGGGATCTACCGCGCCCGTAGGGCGCGGTGGGAACCTAGTATATAAAATATTAAAACAAATAAAAAGATGAACTCAAATGGGGGGGGGGGGNNNNGGGGGGAAGTCTAGGGGTTTCGGAATCTACCACATAAAATCACTTTCAACTACACGAAATCAACCGACTAACTCTCTATTTTTATAACTCGAAATTTCAGTTAATGAACTATCTTGATTCCAGAGATATTTTCGTGTAAATGATGGGTCATGAAAATGTCCCATCTAAGTCGTTTAATTTAGTCGAGTTAGTTCGTTTCGGGTCTTTATTATAATAAAATGGTTGATTTTTTTGATTAGGTGTGTTTTGTGGAGTTAGGTGTAAAAAATGGTTAAAAACGAGGAAAAGACGCATGGAGGGTATTTTGGTCATTTGGAGTGAAGGAAATTCTGGTAATTTGGCCAAGGTCAGTGCGTGGTTGAAAAGTAGAGGTCGAGACGAGTCCGTAGGAGAAAACGGAAGTCAAATCGGAGTCCGGACGAAGGAATAAACCAAGGTCAAAGTTGGGTCAAACACTGTTGACCAGGTGGGATATATTCGGTAGAAATTCGGGCACGCGGGATACAAGAAGACACGTGGCGCGCCCTAGGGACCGGTGTATCCAATTCCCGTATTCACGCTAAGCAGCGAAATGGCCCTTATATGCTTGATTCGGTGTAGCGCGCAACAACGTAACCCGGTAGCCCTACTTCAACGTTTTAATCTTGACCGTTCTTCTCCGCGTGTCCCAGATCGACGGTTGCTGAGCGTCCTTCTCACTAATGCTTCTGTGTAGCCGTTGCAACTTAACTCCGTGCACCCCGATCTCACGTTTTAATCGTAGCCGCTCCCTTCCGTGTTTTTGAGATCGGACGGCTGCTGTGCGTCAGAGCATTATGATACTTCCATGTTACCCGTAGCGACTTAGTTTCCGTAATCCCTTGCACGTGGTTGTCTCATGTCCGTCCAGATCCGAGCGCGCCAAGATCAGACGGCTGCTGTCCCTACCGCGACCTATTATCTTACACCCGGCCACACCAAATCAAACCGGATTTCAACTTTTAAACCCTAGCTGCCAGCTTTTGTCCTTTTAACCCATTAAATTCTAATTTTAACCCTTTCTTTTATTCCTTTTTACAATTCAACCCAACCAAAACCAAAACCTACCTATAAATAAGTCCCTTTCTCCTCCATTAAACCCTAGACTTGCAAACCCTCTCAAATGGCTTCCTTACCTAATTTCTAAGCCACTTCTCTTCCTATCTTCTAACCCTAATCCCCCATTCTTTTCTTCTACTTCTTCTTACTTATTTCTTTCTTCAACCTAATCTATCTTCTCCATTCTTTGTCTATCTTCTCTACTAATACTACTACTTTCTTCTCTACCATTAATAGTCATCTTCTTCATTCTTCCATATTCTTCTATCATCTTTATCCCCTTTCATCTCTTCTTTCTAACTTCTTTCTAGATCTAATTTCTTTCTTTTCCTTCTTTTTCTTATTTGGGTTGCAATAAAATAGCTATTACTTGGATTTCTTGGAGTACAATTCTTGAACATAAATGGAGCAAATCTTGGACAAATTGGAGATACATGGGGTTATGGAATTTGAGCATTCTTGGT
>BEHA01001410.1:510259-521027 GCA_002897215.1 Eschscholzia californica subsp. californica | reverse complement strand
GAAATCCGTTTTGGGCTATTGGATGGCCCGGATTGATTTTGGAATTATTTGGTTGGAATCAGAAAATAATTTTTGGCAAAAACTCCCACTCGAATGATGATCCCTTTTCGTGGTCCGAAAAGCCTCGAAAAAGCCTGGGACAAGTCCTAGACAAGTCCCGGCCCAAGCCCAAAAAAGGGCTCGGATAAGGTCCGGACATAGCACGGCCCATAGGGCCGGCATGTCCTGGCCGAGGCCTATCAAGGCCTGGTCTCGTCCTGGCCGGAGCCAGGACGCTAGTCCATGTACCAGACGCGTCCTAGACGTGTCTGGTACAGGACCGGACCAGCACTAGGTGTCTCGGACTAGTCCGAGCCACCCAGAACCTCCCAGACGCGTCTCCAAGACGTGTCTGGTCGAGTGCTCTGGACGCGTCCTAGACGCGTCCAGGAAGCTCCTTCGCAGCTGCTGGTCGCGTCTTAGACGCGACCTGGACGCGTCTTCAAGACGCGTCCTTAGTAGCAGCTCTGGACGCGTCTCAAAGACGCGTCCAGAAGCTTCTGTCGCAGTTGCTGGTCGCGTCTTCAAGACGCGTCTCAGCAGCTGCTCTGGACGCGTCCAGAGGACGCATCCAGGAGCTTCTGGTCCGGCCAGGAGGCTTCCTGGCCGGACACTAGGGTTTTTCAAAACCCTAGTTTCCAAAAAGAAAATTTTTTTTTTTTCTTATGCAACTCTAAGTTGCTATTTTCCAATTTTAAAACTTTTCTTAAATTTTTGAAATTCCTTTTAGAACACTTCTAAAAAAAATTTAAAACTTTTAGAAACTTTTAAATTTTTTCAAATTTGTTTTGAGAGCTTCCTAAAGTCAAAACTACTCTTTTTACAACACTTCTAAAATTCTAAAATTCCAAAATTTTGTTTTTCAAAAGTTTCCAAAACTTAAAAACAACTCTTAATCAAACCAATTTTGGATCAAAATCTAGGTTTTTGAAATTTTTCAAAGAACAATTTTGAAATCAATTTTGAAAAATCTTTGAATCCAATTCAAAATTAATCAAATTTTATGTTTTAAAATCTTTTTAAACATAACTATCAATTTAATCAAGCATGGATTAGTTTGAAATTCAATCAAATTGAGACTTTTAAAACACTTTTAATCATCAATGTGATTCTTGATTTGAAAATTTATTGAATCCTATCAAATTATGAGTTAAAAATACCTTTTAAAACACCTTTTAAAATACTTTTATAAACTCAATTTTCAAACTATCAAGCATATGAATTAGTTCGATTCTTAGCAAAAACTAGTTAATAGCAAGAGGCTCTGACGCCACTGTAGGGATTTACACCCTTCTACTAGTGTTTATAGCGGAAATATGACATCTAATGTCTACAATAGTATTCTCAGGATCACATGCAAAACTAGTAATTAATCTAATGGAGATAGTAGATTACCTTAATCGCTTTTCCCTCGAACTAGTTGAATTGATTGAAGAAGACCGAGAGCTTCAAGTGTAGCTCCTCTACTTGGGACACGAGCAATCAATTTGATCTCCCACCTTGTTGTATAGCTAGCACACCAATGGTGGTTGGAAAAGAAGAACACCTTCTTCTTTGACTAGATTGATAGTTAATGGGAATTAGCTCACTTTCTCCTCTCTACTTGATGTGGTAGAGTAAGAAAGCTTAGAGAGAAATTCCACACCTTATTCTCTGCCCTAAGAGTGTTTATATAGAACCCTAATAAGAATCCACCTCCTTTTAGGTTTCCTAAAACACCCTTTAGAATAAGATTTAGGGAAATAGTCGAAAATAGCAACTATTGGTATTTTCTCAATTCCCTAAGGAGGAGGTGTCCAAACACCACGAAAATTGGCAGATATAATGTTTATTATATCAGCAACTAACCCTCCAAAATTCAGCCCAATCCGAGTCCTAGAAGTACCCGAACCGGTCTAGGCCCAAAAACCCTGTTTTTGGCCTTTTTGTACTATCTTTGCCTAATTCCTTTTTAGGCCTATGAGATATGTTTATGGGACACTCCCATGATTATATCTCACTCCCACTAGTCATATCCTAGATCAATTTGTCACTCTTATGTGTAACCCGTTGTAGGATCCGATCGAAGTTAGCCGCGAATTACTTCGTAATTCGACGATCGTAGTTGGTCTCTAGCTACAACTCTACGATCCCTAAATCAATCGGACTTGATGATCTTCCACATCAATTGTCCTATCCGACAAATTGTTCGCATTGTCACCTTGGTCGAAGGACATCTCCTTCAACTCTTTCAAAAAGAACACTTAGCAGGGTTTAGTTTCATATTATACCTCCTTAGTACCTCAAATGCTTGTTTGAGGTGTTCCAAGTGTTGTTCTGCTACTAAGGACTTGACCAACATATCATCGATGTAGACCTCCATAGTGTCGCCTAGCATGTTGGCGAACATTTTGTTTACGAGCCTCTGGTAGGTGGCACCTGCATTTTTTAGTCCAAAAGGCATGACTTTGTAACAGAATATACCTCTCTCCGTGACGAAGGCGGTTTTCTCCTGGTCGTTTGGATGCATAAGGATCTGATTGTAGCCCGAAAATGCATCCATGAAGCTCAAGAGTTCATGTCCGGCTGTGGCGTCTACTAGCATGTCGATGTGAGGTAGTGGGAAGGAATCCTTCGGGCATGCTTTGTTCAAGTCTGTAAAGTCAATACATACCCGCCACTTACCATTCTTCTTTTTAACGACCACCACATTAGCGTGCCAATCTGGATAGTGCACTTCTCTTACCTTTCCGATGTCAAGTAGCTTATGGATCTCCTCGTTGATTACCTTGTTGCGTTCTGGTGCGAATTTCCTTCTTTTCTGTCTGACCGGGGTATGTGAAGGGTCTACCTGTAATTCATGAACTATTATAGAGGGATCTATTCCTGTCATATCTGCATGAGACCAAGCAAAACAATCAGAGTTATCGGTTAAGAATTCAATGAGTTTTTCTCTGAGAGTAGGAGCTAGCTGTGCTCCAATTTGGACTTTGTGCTCTAGGATGTTGGGTTTAATTTGGACTTCGTCTAACTCCTCCATGTTCGGTTGGTTAAGGTTCGAGTTAAGGGGCACTTTGTTCTGTAATTGCTACAAGGGCTTCTTGGGAGCCTTCATCGTGTTCTTGTAGCAGTTCCTGGAAGCTCCTTGGTCTCCTTTGATTTCCCGTACTCCCCAAGGTGTTGGAAACCTCAATACTTGGTGGTATGTTGATGGTACTGCCCTCATCTCATGGATCCAAGGTCTTCCGAGGATCATGTTATAAGCTGATGGGCAGTCCAGTACCACAAAAGTGGTGCTAAGGTTAATTCCTCCTGCATATACCGGTAACACGATTTCTCCCAAGGTATACTTCTGTTCTCCACTAAATCCTATAAGGACAGTAGAACGTCGGCAGATGTTTGATTCTTCTAGTCCCATTCCTAGCAAGGCATGAAGAAATAAGACATTAGTGGAAGATCCGTTATCAATTAGTATGCGTTTAACTAACACGTTTGCAATAGTGAGAGAGAGGACAAGAGCGTCATGATGAGGGTTGACGAGCCCTGAGACTTCGTTGTCAACGAAGCTGATGGTTTGGTTTGTGAAAGTTAGGGTCGACGCCTCTGTCGAGTGGGCAGTTGGATTGGCTGTGATTCGTGCACTTCTTTTGGCTGCCGAGTGGCTTACTCCACTCACTTCCGAGCCCCCTGTGATCATGTTACAAGTCAATGTTGGAATCGGCTCCTCTGGCTCTTTGGGTCGGGCATCTCCTTGGGACATGGTTTTCTTATCTTTATCTGTCAGTAAGTCAGTGAGGTGACCCCTCTTTAGAAGCTCAGCAACTTCAAGCCCGAGGGCAATGCAATCTGCAGTAGTGTGCCCATGGTCCGAGTGGAATTCACACCACTTGGAAGTATCCCTCTTGTCGCTTGGCGTCTTTGTCTTCCTTGGCCACCTTACCGTGTTACCCATCGCCTTCATTACAGAAATCACCTCACTTGGTTCAATGTTGAGGTTGTATTCTAGAATCTTGGTACGGATGGGTCCTTGCGGTTTCTCGTTTTGACGATTAGGTGGAGGGTTGAATGGCCTCCTGTTCTCCCTTGGAATTCGTCGTCTGGTTGGGTACGGATCATTGCTCCTGGCTTCTGACCGTCGTTCGTATCTTCTGGAGTGACGGTCTCTTGACCTATCTTCTTGCGAATAGTATCTGTTCCTGTGGGCTTCATCTTCTTCCCACCTAATTTCAACCTAGGCTCTGGAAAGAACATCCTCCATTGTTGTGCAATTGAACTTGGTGACTTCTTTGTACAACTCCCCATCTGGCAGTAAACCTTTCCTAAATGCATCAACTGCTGTCTCCTGGTTGTAGTAAGGAATTGACACCTTCTCCCGATTAAATCTTCCCACATACTCTCTGAGTGGTTCACCTCTTCGTTGTTGGATTCGGTAGAGATCACCAGAGAGTTTCTCCAGCTTCTTACTGCTTGCAAATTGCTCAACAAAGGTGTCTGTGAGCTAGGCAAATGAAGCAATTGAGTTATGGGGGAGGTTGGTGTACCATTGCAGAGCTGGGCCAATCAGACTAGACCCAAAACTCTTACACATACACGCTTCCCGCAAGTCCCTTAGAATCACAGCAGTAAACATCCTCTGTTTGTAAGAGGCTATGTGATCGTCCGGATCAGAGGTGCCGTCATACATCTTCATGTTGGGAAAGGTGAACTTTCTGGGCATCTCTACCAGAGCAATTGCATCGACGAACGTAGAATCGGCATAGCTTTGAGGAAGACTCTTCTTGAAGGGAGTTGGGACTCCTGGAATTCTAGTGATCAGGGCCTCCATTTCAGCTAGCCTCTTTGCTAAAGCTTGCTCTAAAGGGGTACCTGTATGTGAAAACAATAAAGGATTAGAAGTCATGGTGGGCTGAGTAGACATAGGGAAGATAGTAGGCATAGCAATAGTAGAAGATGAGTAAAGAGGAGCAGCCATGGTCTGCTGTGGAGTGAGAATTTGTTGAAAGGTATGTGTTGGAGCTATGAATGGAGCACTTGCGGATCCTGTCCCAACTTGGCTGGTGGTGAAGCCTGCAGTAGTGTTGTGAGGGGGTGTTGGGCGATTAGATGGTCCTCCTGCTTCTGAAACGCTGGGAGGTGGTCGATTGTCCCCCAAACTTTGTCTTCTTGGAACCACCAACTCGGTAATTCTTTCTTGCAATAGCATGTTCTCTGCTCGGACAGTAGTGTTCTCCTCCTCCAAAGCTCTCAATCTTTCGGGGTTTTCTTGCATCTGGGCAGTGAGTACAGCAAGTTGTGATGAGAAATCCACAGAAGCGTTGGACATGTCTCCTTCCAAGGTACTTGTCTTTTCGGTAGTTAGTGGCTGGCCCCTCCTTCTAGCGCCAAATTGTAGACGGTAAAATGTCTACGGGTCGGATAGTCTGACAGTCAACGGGTCGACGGTCAAAAGTCTTGTCGGGTCGGGTCGGATGCTTCGGGGACCGGCTACGTGTCGAAAAGAACCTGCACACAAAAAGAGAGGAGAGATCGTGAAGCCTCTGGGACACCGGGATGGTGCCGGCCTAAGGGGGCTCCGACGGTCAAGTCAGATACTCGATCAAATATAAATAAAGTGAAAATGGGCGATAGGGAGGTAACCGTCGTCGGAGTGCTTAGGTGTCGCGGCTCGTGGAGTTGTCGGAACAGATCCCCACGGTAATGATATACTTACTGTAATTAAGAGGGTGATGGTAATGAGGTATTGTCATTAACTCGCTGGTCGTAGGTGAACTTGCGATAAGGTGCTGGTCGTAAAGGGATCAGCAATAAGGTGCTGGTCGTAAGTGGATCGGATGGTGAGAATCGTTGGATGGATGATGACGATACGCCTAGCGTCTTATCGCTAGGTGAATGATGCGGTGAGGAGGTAGCCGTATTAGGATGACGATACGGCCAGCTAGTTACTGCGAAATGGTGTTACGGCCAGCTAGTTATTGCTGGATGAGAGGAATATGAGACCTGAGAGCTTTCTTATGCGATAAGGTGGTGATGGTAATGGTGTCGATACGACTAGCCAATTACTGTTCAATTCGGGACTATCAAGCTCTTATCTCCCAACTTCTAAGACGATGAGTCAGAGACTTTAGAAAGGTGAAGAGCTCTTTGAGAGGCTTATCGAAGGGAATGGTAGTGAAGATGGATTACTCGAGTATCGTTGTCGAATATTGGATGCCCTGGTCTGGTTATAGCCTCTTGTATTTATAGTAGTAGAGGAAGGTCGTCTTGATGACGGTCATCTCGTAACCGACGTAATTATTCTGTGACATTACTTATGGAAGTACGTTAAGAGATAGGGGATCTGACGTATCGACCGTCAGATGAGTATTCGAATCTCTTGGGGGACGGTCAGGATGTTACCGCGCGTGCGATAAGCTACTGGCCGGTAACGTCCGTCTTCAAGTGGAAGATACGGAATATTCACCATTAGTGCGGTTATGGATTGCGCGATAACCTTCTAGCCGTCAGATAGCTTAGTACTAGGAGGTGGTTATCGCGCGACACATGTCAGCTACGCTTAGTGTTAAGCGGGTATGGATCTGGTGATCATGCTAGCGTCTTGGGCCGTTACCGGGCCTCCTTATCAAGCTTCGCGGATTTTATCCTTACGAAGCAATTGTTCATAAATTCTGCGGGCACCTCGTGGGGCGGATATTTGCCCATACAGGTACTGCCCTCATCTCATGGATCCAAGGTCTTCCAAGGATCATGTTATAAGCTGATGGGCAGTCCAGTACCACAAAAGTGGTGCTAAGGTTAATTCCTCCTGCATATACCGGTAACACGATTTCTCCCAAGGTATACTTCTGTTCTCCACTAAATCCTATAAGGACAGTAGAACGTCGGCAGATGCTCGATTCTTCTAGTCCCGTTCCTAGCAAGGCATGAAGAAACAAGACATTAGTGGAGGATCCGTTATCAATTAGTATGCGTTTAACTAACACATTCGCAATAGTGAGAGAGAGGACAAGACGTCATGATGAGGGTTGACGAGCCCTGAGACTTCGTTGTCAAAGAAGCTGATGGTTTGGTTGGTGAAAGTTAGGGTCGACGCCTCTGTCGAGTGGGCAGTTGGATTGGTTGTGATTCGTGCACTTCTTTTGGCTGCCGAGTGGCTTACTCCACTCACTTCCGAGCCTCCTGTGAACATGTTGCAAGTCAATGTTGGAATCGGCTCCTCTGGCTCTTTGGGTCGGGCATCTCCTTGGGACATGGTTTTATTGCCTTTATCTGTCAGTAAGTCGGTGAGGTGGCCCTATAGGAGCTCAGCAACTTCAACCCTGAGGGCAATCCAATCTGCAGTAGTGTGCCCATGGTCCGAGTGGAATTCACACCACTTGGAAGTATCCCTCTTGTCGCTTGGCATCTTTGTCTTCCCTGGCCACCTTATCGTGTTACCCATCCCCTTCATTACAGCAATCACCTCACTTGGTTCAATGTTGAGGTTGTATTCTGGAATCTTGGTACGGATGGGTCCTTGCGGTTTCTCGTTTTGACGATTAGGTGGAGGGTTGAATGGCCTCCTGTTCTCTCTTGGAATTGGTCGTCTGGTTGGGTACGGATCATTGCTCCTGGCTTCTGACCGTCGTTCGTATCTTCTTGAGTGACGGTCTCTTGACCTATCTTCTTGTGAGTAGTATCTGTTCCTGTGGGCTTCGTCTTTTTCCCACCTAATTTCAACCCAGGCTCTGGAAAGAACATCCTCCATCGTTGTGCAATTGAACTTGGTGAGTTCTTTGTACAACTCCCCATCTGGCAGTAATCCTTTCCTGAATGCATCAACTACTGTCTCCTGGTTACAGTAAGGAATTGACACCTTCTCCCGATTAAATCTTCCCACATACTCCCTGAGTGGTTCACCTCTTCGTTGTTGGATTCGGTAGAGGTCACCAAAGAGTTTTTCCAGCTTCTTACTGCTTGCAAATTGCTCGACAAAGGTGTCTATGAGCTGGGCAAATGAAGCAATTGAGTTATGGGGGAGGTTGGTGTACATTGCAGAGCTGGGCCAATTAGACTAGACCTGAAACTCTTGCACATACACGCTTCCCGCAAGTCCCTTGGAATCGCAGCAGTAAACATCCTCTGTTTGTAAGAGGCTATGTGATCGTCCGGATCAGAGGTGCCGTCATACATCTTCATGTTGGGAAAGGTGAACTTTCTGGGCATCTCTACCAGAGCAATTGCATCGACGAACGGAGAATCGGCATAGCTTTGAGGAAGACTCTTCTTGAAGTGAGTTGGGACTCCTGGAATTCTAGTGATCAGGGCCTCCATTTCAGCTAGCCTCTTTGCTAAAGCTTGCTCTAAAGGGGTACCTGTATGTGAAAACAATCAGGGACTAGAAGCCATGGTGGGCTGAGTAGGCATAGGGAAGATGGTAGGCATAGCAATAGTAAAAGATGAGTAAAGAGGAGCAGCCATGGTCTGCTGTTAAGTAAGAGCTTGTTGAAAGGTCTGTCTTGGAGCTATGAACGGAGCACTTGCGGATCCTGTCCCTACTTGGCTGGTGGTGAAGCCTGCAGTAGTGTTGTGAGGGGGTGTTGGGCGATTAGATGGTCCTCCTGCTTTAGAACTGTTGGGAGGTGGTCGATTGTCCCCCAAACTTTGTCTTCTTGGAACCACCAACTCGGTAATTCTTTCTTGCAGTAGCATGTTCTCTGCTCGGACAGTAGTGTTCTCCTCCTCCAAAGCTCTCAATCTTTCGGCGTTTTCTTGCATCTGGGCAGTGAGTGCAGCAAGTTGTGATGAGAAATCCACAGAAGCGTTGGGCATGTCTCCTTCCATGGTGCTTGTCTTTTTGGTAGTTAGTGGCTGGCCCCCTCCTTCTAGCGCCAAATTGTAGACGGTAAAATGTCTACGGGTCAGGAAGTCTGACAGTCAACGGGTCGACGGTCAAAAGTCTTGTCGGGTCGGGTCGGATGCTTCGGGGACCGGCTACGTATCGAAAAGAACCTGGACACAAAAAGAGAGAAGAGATCGTGAAGCCTCTGGGACACCGGGATGGTGCCGGCCTAAGGGGGCTCCGACGGTCAAGTCAGATACTCGATCAAATATAAATAAAGTGAAAATGGGCGATAGGGAGGTAACCGTCGTCGGAGTGCTTAGGTGTCGCGGCTCGTGGAGTTGTCGGAACAGATCCCCACGGTAATGATATACTTACTGTAATTAAGAGGGTGATGGTAATGAGGTATTGTCGTTAACTCGCTGGTCGTAAAGGATACGTGCAATAAGGTGTTGGTCGTAAAGGGATCCGCAATAGGGTGTTGGTCGTAAGTGGATCGGATGGTGAGGATCGTTGGATGAATGAAGGCGATACGCCTAGCGTCTTATCGCTAGATGAATGATGCGGTAAGGAGGTGGTGGTATTAGGATGGTGATATGGCCAGCTAGTTACTGCTAGATGGGTGTTACCGTCAGCTCGTTACCGTTGGATGGGAGATATATCAGACTAGAGAGCTCTTATGCAACAAGATGGTGGTCGTATGGTGTTGATACGGTCAGCTAGTTGTCGTTTGATTTGTGACTATCAGACTCCTATTTCCCAACCTCTAAGACAATGAGTCAGAGACTTTGAGAGGATCAGAAGATCCTTGAGATGCTTATGGGAGAGCAAGTGAGTAGAGAATGGATTAGGCTACTCGAGTACTGTTGTCCAATATTGGATGCCTTTGTCTGAGTTTTGCTTCTCGTATTTATAGTGGTGGAGAGGGATTGCCTTGATGACAACCAGCTAGTAACCGACGTATTTATTCCGTGTCAATACTCCTGAGAGATACGTTAAGGGCTAGAGGATCTGACCGTCAGATGAATATTCGAATTTCTCGAGGGACGGCCAAGACGTTACTGCGTGTGCGGTAAGCTACTGGCCGGTAAAGCCCGTCTTTAAGTGGCAGATACGGAATATTTACCACTAGTGCGGTTATGGATTGCGCAATAATCCTCTGGCCGTAAGATTGCCTAGTACTGGCAGGTGGCTATCCCGTGACACATGTCAGATACGCTTAGTGCCAAGCGGGTATGGATTCGGTGACCGGAGTACCGACTTGGGCCATTATCGGGCCTTCTTATTTAGCCTCGCGGGTTTTACCCTTACAAAGCGGTTGTTCCTTTATTCTACAGGCACCTCGTGTGGTGGATATTTGCCCATACAATGGTAGCTTCTTGTCGACCTATAATGCAATCTTTCAGACTGCTGTCTCCGGTAGGTTACCTTCAAGAATTTTTTTATTTTTCAATAATAACACCATTTTCATTGAAAGAAAAACTTAACACTAAGATTCATTGGATGTCCATATACCTTTTCAGTGGGTGATTCTTCAGTTTGTATAGTTTTATTTGGATCAAAAATCAAATGTAAAGTTTCACCTTTATCCATGATTTTCACCATGAAAATACCAATAAAAAGATTCAATAATTTGAATATGATATTAAAGGAAGATAATTGTTTGATTTCAGAATGTTTCTATTGACAATTTTTTTTTTAGTGGTGGGGTAGTGATTGTGCTTAATGGAAGAATTCCATAGAATTTCACCCTCCCCACTAACTCAATGTGGTTAATGGAAGAATTCCATGGTTGTGGAAGAGGTAGAAGATTTTGGGTATTTTTCTAATCAGCTTAACAACATTGAGTTAGTGGTGAGGGTGAGTGAAATTTGACTCCGTCTATGCAAATTGACCAAGTCAACCCGAATGTGAGTGTGGCATGTAAGAATG
>BEHA01001410.1:492256-508337 GCA_002897215.1 Eschscholzia californica subsp. californica | reverse complement strand
ATTTAAGACGTCAAGGTGAACGCTAATCATGTCTAACATGACCGATCTTATGCTTTCAGCGTAACCATCTTTTCTCATGCATGTTTGTTCATCAGAATATCTCGAATTTTGAATCTTGTCAAGCTATGTTTCCTGAGACTTGGGGTAGAATTACTCTTTTGAGTCTTTCACATTAGACTTTTCTTGAATAAGTCTTATCATTAGATCGATCTATTCCTATAGATCTTTGATCCCCAAAATCCTTTCACCTTTGTGTGTGGTCCTTTTTATTGAGCCAGTTCTAAACTATTTTCAACATCAGAATGTTGTTCTCAACCTCTAGTATGTCGTCTACATACCGGACCAAAGAAAACTGGGTCACTCCCACCAACCTTCTTGAACTTTCTGAATTCAAGATTTATCTTCATTCTTAAAGAAACCAACTTTTGAGTACTTCGCATAATCGAAGATTCCTACTCCTACTTGCATGCTTCAATCCTTCGATGGATTTCTAGAGGTTACAATTGTCATGAAGCTCCGTCTACGAAGAGGGTCCATACCAGCTCTGGACCGAGAACTGTTGTTGTCATAGAGTATTCGAACACAAAGTCAGCCAGGGCCTGTCCCTTTATGGCGTTCCTCGGTACATACTTTATATCGAACTCGCTCAGCTCTATGACCCATTCTAGCAGTCATGTAGATAAGTCCATCTTCTGCAATACATTCTTAAGAGGTTGATTTGTTTGATCTACCATAATGTGTACTTGAAAAGATGGTCGTAGTTTTCTGATCGCGATGACGACTGCGTATGCTAGTTTTTCTACCATGGGGTAGTTTAGCTCAACCCTTGATAGCACTTTTTTAACAAAATAAATCGGGTGCATTACTTTGTTGATCGTTTTTATAGTTATCGCTGACACGACTTCTTCTGATGCGGATAGATAAACTGTCAGCTCGTCCCCGGGATTGGGGCTGACCAAGAAGGGTAAAGTCATCAGGTGTGATTTAAGATCTTGAAAAACTTTTTCCGCCTCGGTCGTCCAATCCTCCTGTCAGTCTTTGGACCTCCTTTGGTTTGTTAGGGATGCACATATCAATCAGTGTTGTGATTTTTGTTGGATTCACTTATATCCCCGATAACTGGCCATAAATCCCAGGAACTTTCCTGATGTCACTCCAAACGCCCACTTTTCCAGATTCAACTTCATATTGTAAACCTGGAGCTTGTCGAAGGTTAGTCTAAGGTTGGGTATCAGATCTGTTCTGACATTCTCTTCACGGTCATGTCGCCGACATAGCACTCTGCTATTTTCCTAAGCTGTTTATCAAAGATTTTGTTGACCAGTCGTTGATACGTGGCTCCGACGTTCGTAGGCTGAAAGAGATTTGTTGATAACAATACAGACCCCGATCTGTTAAAAAGACGGTACGCTTTTGCTCAATCCAATGCATGGTTATTTGGGGGTACCCCGCAAACGCATCCATAAAGCTAAACAACTCATGTCCTGAGGTGGAGTCTACTAGCTATTCGATCGATGATGAGGGAAAACTACCCTTTGGACAGGCCTTGTTTAAGCAAGTGTAATCTACGCACATCCTCGATGTACTTTTCTTTTTGGGCACAAGTACCACGTTGGCAAGCCAATCGGGATACGTGCTTCTCTTATTACTCCAGAAGCTAGCAACTTGTAAACTTGTTTGGCAATTACAGCTTGCTTTTCCGGAGCAAAATTCCTTTTCTTCAGTTTTTCTAGCCTGCACCCCTCCTTGATATTTAGTTTGTGGGTGATGACTGATGAGTCGATTCCAAGAACCTCATCATTTCTGAATGCGAACAGATGTCGATGTGCTCTCATGAACTCGCTTAGCTCTTTCTTTTCTACATCGATCAACGTGTTGCCGATGTAGGTGACCTCTGCAAGAGAGTCTTCGATTTGAACACGGATTGTTATGTCTGTTATTTTATTCGCTTCACCCTTTATAGCGGGTACTTTCTCTTTACTTTCTTTTTGTGAAGGCATTCCTGAAGCAAAGTCTGCACAGAGTAATAAAAAGTAGTTTCGTAAAGAGTTGATGTTATCAAATTGATGATATTGCTGGAGTCTGCCAACCTTCTAGCGCTAGTTGCTGATGTCAAAAAATGGCTATCTGGTTATCAGTTGGAAATAGACACTTGATTCTAGATCATGTCTAAATGAATGATACTGCTCCTTTGATTCTCGCTCATGCTCCTGGAACCCTAAGGGAAAACCTGCAAAGAGTTCGGGAACCTCTCCAACGCTCAAGACAGTAAGATTGTCCTTTGCAGTTTAAGGATCGGATATTAATTGAACCTTGGAGTTGTTACCTTGTTGAAGGTAATGCGATGCCCTTTTATGGGCTGCTTTGGACCGATTGTGATAGACGGTGAGATTGAGGCGGTTGAGATCCACCGTGTTGTACTGAAACTACTATTTCGTAGTTAGGGTTTTGTTTTTGTGTTTATCTCGTATCTTAGATATTTAGAAGTTCTTATGTTTAAGGATCCTCGCTAAATATCATGTCGAGTTTGTAGATATTTTAGGAAATATTTCTTCCTTTGAGACACTTGAAGCCTAAGTTAATTAAACACTTAAGATCTTAACCGACTGAGAAAGATTGAGAATTAAGTCGGTAAGCGTGCGCGCGTGCGGTAATCTTTGCATTCCCACGTTCAGGGTGTAAGACATCGGCCTTGCCTACACGGACCCCCAAGCTCTCCTTACAACTCCAGGGCAGACCGGATTGTGTTTGAGGTAGGGTTGGAGCTCCTTAGATGATCTTGCAACCTCCCAGTTTTAGGCTTAGGTGGCAGACCTCTTTGGGCTCTGCGGTCTTGTTTCCTTGAGACATGTTGACCCGTTAGACTTTTGGGCTTTTCTTGATTTATTGACGATAATCAACGGGTGACCATTTTATGCATCATCACCATTGGTCAACTATGTTTCACTCCAACTTTCACTTTGGCTAATTTGCCCTTTCGCACTCTGATTTGACTTCCACTTTCGCCTATAGGTTCGTATTTGACTATACTTTTCATCCATATACAGCTTTTTTACTAAATTTCCTAGAAATCCCTTGGATCTAAATGACCGAACTTAGATGTTCCTACACCTCGAGCAACACAATAAAAACCTAACTCACTTTCGAAGGAATCCTGATTGCACTTAGCATGTGGAACAAGTCGTTAAACCCATAGGTTGTCATAGTGGACGAGTTTTGTTTCGTGATGGTTTGTAGAGAATCTACCTACAAAATTCAAAAACATTTTAAAAATAAAATAAGGTTAAAAAATATCAATGTTAACTTAGATGGACCAAAAAATGTTTATCACTTAGAAAATTTTAGCAAGCTAATAGGAATCAGTCAAAGTCAACAACACTATACAGCCGTTAAAAATCTTTTTATTGGTAATCTAGACTCGAAGTGCATGTGACTAGCCATAATGAGAATCACTTTAGTTCTGAATCTTTGAGCCAACATGATGGTTGTCCTTGAAATTCCAGCCACTTATTATGGTTTAGAGGTTACTTCATTCCAAATGATGATTAACTTAAACTACAACCTAAATGATGTATTATGGATTATTCGTAAGATTCTAGACTCAAAAATCAGAACGTAGATCAGGAATTATACCTTTTTTCTCGTCTTTTGGTTTACAAAGCTGATTTTTTTTGTTAATGTTTATACAATTTTCATCCAGTTTTTGATCCTGTGATGAAAAATTTAAATAAAGATATTGATAAGCATATAGTTTCTCTGGTTGCTCGTGGTCCCACTCTTCTTGATGGCCCCCTAATCCAGTCGTTGCTGAACAAACAGCTAAAGTTGAAGAAGGTGAATTGATTAGTCACAGGAGGAAGAAAGCTGCCAAAATTTGAGAAATGTGGGACATAGTTCAAATATCTGATCCTTATAATGCTTAGAGAACTATGGACGGTGTGCACTGTAAATTTTGTGATGAAAGAAAGATATACAAGTCTTTGAATGGTACGGGCCATTTCTTTAGGCACACTCAAATTTGTTAAAAAAATACGAGTTGGGTTGAAACAGTCTAAGAATGGTGTTTGTCAAAAGGGTGAATTCGATGATGTGAGAATGGTGAATTTGTGATGAATTAGATATGTGGTTGACCTATACTTGGTGTAATCCGTTATCCAAGCCGCCCGAGCTCGAGAAACTCGAGCTAGTTAGCTGGCATGGGGAGGTAATGGCCTGATGAGAGTTTGAAATTGCCCGCCCGATTAATCCGCTTACCCTAATAGTCATTAAAGTTTGGTGCCCGGTCAGTCCGGGCCGATGTTTCAAGTGTCTGCGTCGTCCATAACCGCTCAATTCTCACCCCTAATTTTGATGGGGTAAATGTAGTTAACTATTAAACAAGGGCGTCTCCGATTATACATTGGGGGCCTCTATAGGCGCCTCCCATAATTGTTATAGGAGCCTCACAAAAGTTTTTTATCACAGTTAACTCCCGACACTTGTAGGCGCCCCCATTCGGGATGGCAGGTCCGAGGCCCAATGCATCGTTTCGGACTGGGGCAGTCCGCGAGAAGACAGACTCTCCACTCCGATAGGTCTCGGGCTGGCCTAGTGACCTAACTATAGGTTTCGGGTTGGACCAGCCTGAGACCTAGCTTTAAGTTTCAGACTTATACATTCGTCACAGTCCAGCCTTCGTTTTCATGGTTAGAGTTCTTCAGTTTAACCGTTACTGTTCTTCGTTTCATGGATTCAAAAGATGAAAAAAATCAAAAATACCATTTGATAATGGTTAGGGTTCTTGGTTTAATGGTTAGGGTACTTTGTTTCATGGTTGGGATTCTTCATTTCATGGTTAGGGTTCTTGGTTTCATGGTTAAGGCTATTTAAATCATGATTAGGGTTCTTCATCTCATAGATTCAAAAGATTGAAAAATCAAAAACACCATTTGATAATGGTTAGGGTTCTTCGAATAAAAAAATTGCAGAAAAATGAAGCTTCATTGATTGAAGAACTAATAACTTCATCTGTTTTAGGTGAGAATGGTTAGAATGGATGAAGACTAGAAATCGAGATTTGGGGGCCTCTATAGGCGCCTCCCATAATTGTTATAGGAGCCTCTATAGGCGCCTCCCATAATTGTTATAGGAGCCTCACAAAAGTTTTTTATCACAGTTAACTCCCGACAGTTGTAGGCTCTCCCATTCAGAATGGCAGGTCCGAGGCCCAATGCATCGTTTCGGACTGGGGCAGTCCGCGAGAAGACAGACTGTCCACTCCGATAGGTCTCGGGCTGGCCTAGTCCGAGACCTAACTATAGGTTTCGGGTTGGACCAGCCTGAGACCTAGCTTTAACTTTCGGACTGGGACATTCGTCACAGTCCAACCTTCGTTTTCGTGGTTAGGGTTCTTGAGTTTCACCGTTACTGTTCTTCGTTTCTTGGATTCAAAAGATGGAAAAAATCAAAAATACTATTTGATAATGGTTAGGGTTCTTGGTTTAATTGTTAGGGTGCTTTGTTTCATGGTTAAGGTTCTTGGTTTCATGGTTAAGGTTCTTGGTTTCATGGTTAAGGTTATTTATTTCATGATTAGGGTTCTTCATCTCATAGATTCAAAAGATTGAAAAATCAAAAATACCATTTGATAATGGTTAGGGTTCTTCGAACCAAAAAATTGCAGAAAAATGAATCTTTATTGGTTGAAGAACTAGAGAGAGAACTAAAGAGAGAGAGAGAGAGAGAACTAGAGAGAGAAAGAAGAACATCATAAAGAAGAGAAGAAGAGGGGGTGTTCGGAGGCGCTTACAGTAATTTTATGCAGGCGCCAAAGGAGGAGAGGTACCTAAGCAATTTTGGGAGGCGCTTATAGACGCGCCCTTATACATTTTCTAGTGGGAGTATGTTGGGAAATCCTCAAGACGTTGATGCAGAGATAGAGAGAGAGAGAGAGAACGTGGCACATGGATACTAACATTCCGTGTGGAGTTGGGAGGCGTGAAACTGGAAAAAATTATCATTAGAGGGGGACCCTTCAAAATAGTAGAGGATTAGAAAGGATTTCATCATCAATTGCACGTCCTTATGACGAAGACCTTAACTTATGTGGGCCTATCTCATCAGTAAATATTTGGGTTAATTCCCTCCTGACCCGCAGATGTGGACTAAATGTCTATTTGATCCTCATATTATTGTTCAACATGTCATTTTAGCTCTATAACAACAAATCTGTTAAAACAAAGCTAACTTAAAATTTTCTTTTCGTCAATGTAATATTTCTGTGTTTCCTATTCAATTAACTCACTCAGCTCTAATTAATATTTTCGCTCACTCTTTATATTGTTACTCTTTTCTATCTAATATTTTCTTCTACAGTAACATTTTCCCGTCTCTACTAACATTTTTCCCAAAAACATCTCCAGCGAAACATCCTATGTTGAGATTAATGCTCTTTCTTCCTCTTTGTATATCCTCTTTTTCTCATTCGGACGCTACAAATCTATACGAGATTTATTCCGTTTTTTGTTACCATGACTTGAAAACGAGCATTCCACTTTTGTAGTTCTAATTTTCCTAGAGAATAAATAGAAGTTATTCATTTTCCTAATCACTTAAACCATCGAAAGTTTTGATATTGTATCTCATACATGTTTTGTAAAAGGTGAGAAACTCCTTTCTCTTTCAAACCTCCACCACCTAACAATATATTCAAAGGAGAGACTAATATAACACCATATTTTCAGTAGGAATCTATTTCCTAAGAGATACAATATGAAAAACTAAAAAAAATCTCTAACTCATCAATCAGTCGTGGATCTGACAATTCAACTTGCTTCGACACAAATTTTATAGCGTCGGCTCTTTTTTCTGAGAAAATATAGGTAAGATTTGAAATCTAATATTTAGGAGTCGTACCACGAAACATAATGTTTGATAATTCCAGAACTTTTTAAAGTACATTAAATCATTCTTAAGTATAATTACATTGGATTTGTAAAATTCTTTAAGTTTCATTGACTTCCTAATACATGTTTCTCGTATAATTTGTTTATTTACTCTGTAATACTTAACTGAAAAGTGAGGAGTGTTAATTTTTCGAGAAAAAAAGGAGGAGCATTAATAATGGAGAGAACATAGAAACAAATTAAAGTTACCTTTTCTTGACATAAATGGTAGCTAGGGGGTCAAAATAGCTTATTGGAGAATTTGGGGAGCTAACACAGAATTAACCACCCAATTTACCTACTCACATAAAATTTGGCATTATTTATTTTGGCTTTTCTAATTTCAGAATTAGTTTTACCAAATAAAGTTAAAACTATAAAATAGAAAAAGAATAATGATGGATAAATTGGGCTCAAAATCAGATGAACTATTTTAATTAATAGCTTGGAATCAAGGTCTTCCCAGTAGAGTTCAAACAAAAAGATCCGATACCAATTCTTTTGAAATAGTAAACTTGGACCTTAATCTCTTCTCTGGAGTAACATATATAACCATCTAAGATAGGCATTGTATATTTATGTATCAATTTCAAGGGTAATTTTAAAGGTGGCAACTTAAAGTATTATCAGCGCGGACTTAAAGTGTTATTTTCGTTTTATTCAGGGTCGAGTGTTTTGACCATAGACCACTATTGGGAGTTTCTTCATCAACTTACAACTCTCTCTACCGATGACCGGAATCAGAGGCGCTAACCGGAGATCTGCACACCACGGTTGACGGCGAGAAGAGAAGAAGGTGAAAGAAGCATCGGTTATAAAACTACCCTTAGATGGTTAGTGGTGGTTGTACCACAAGAAGCCCACCAGCTAGATCAGGCAGCTCTAGAGGCACTCCAAGTGGACATAACTTGTCTTGTTTGTCCGATTTTGATTGTGTCTTTGTTATTTTAAACTTCATGATGTAATTCTCATTAGCCTTTTGCCCTTCAAATGAAGTTTGATTTCTAAAAAAAAAAAAAAACTTTAAAGAGGTGCCTTTAAAGTTATTTTTTATTTTAATTAATGTTATTCATCCAAAGAAATATGAAAAACAAGTGAAAACAAATCATAGTTTTTCAGGTCTCCCTCTGTCTCTGCAAGTTCAGTAAGAACTTGCTTTACCAGTAAATAGATAATTACCATGTAGATATTTTGGTCACTTTTTGAATGTACAACTGACTTGGTCAAAGGCTGGGGCTAGGAATACTATTTTGGTTTCATCTTCAAAGTTTGCTTGATGATTGATAATGGAAAAAAATGAGTAAAATTCAAGCTTATATTTTCCATGAAAGTGATCTTTATCTTACTTGTAAGTCAGGAACGTGCTATTAGTGATTCCCTGACTCTATGGTCTCTCTTCAAATAGGTTTTCTGTATTTTTTTGGGTTTGTATAAAATGTATTTACTGGATTCGTAATTTCGTAGTAATATACTAGAAAATCAGAACTCTCTCAAGAGCTGCACTAGAAATGGAAAATAAAGAAAACACAAAAAGTTCTTAATTGTATCAAACTATAAAACTTGACTACTATCTCTCTCTAAGTATTTTGATTGCAATTTAGAAACAAAAAGATATTTGTAACTATGTCATGGTAAACGCACTATGTTATGATGGGTACTTCTATAACCCATAGGGGGTGCATCTTTTCATAACATTAATATTTGGGCCCTTACTAGTATATGTTAGAAAAAATGAATAACATTCCTAATAATATTAAAAGGAGGAATTTAACCCATGACCTCTTGAAAGTGATCTAAACTCTTGACCGCTAAGCTACAACTTAAATCATGTTATTAATATTTACATATAATTATGTTTCAAAAATGACATACATAGTTCGAAGTATGAGACCTATAATTATGTTGAGATAAAAAAATGACCGTTTTGGTAGTTTTGATCTGGGACTAGTTCTAAATACAACCAAAATCATTTGTAAATAGTGTAGTTTTGTTCATTGGCAAAATACTCGAGTAAAAATAATTCTAATTATATGAATCACGGCATGATTAGGCCGTCATTACATAGATGTCTAATTTGTATGGACAATAATAACAAAAAAAAAAAAAAAAAAAAATCTTGAAAGCATGTAAAGGCCACTAATTAATTACTATATTTCCTATATAATCCAGAGAGGTGATTTATTTCATTAAAAACAATTACTACAATCACTTAAGAGTCATTGCATTATTACACACGTTATGAATTGAATAAGATTTATGACTACAATAACGAAGACATCTAGGACCTCAAGGACCATATAAAGACCCTAAATCACTATTAAACAGGTGAAAGTATTTAAAAAGCAACCACTATCCATGAAAACAAAATTGTAGCAATGCAAAGGAAAGTAGGATATCTCTTGAGACATCTTGCTATAGAAATAAAGATTACCAAACACAACCAAATATGAAGTAGTGGTGGAGGTAAGCCGGTAGCTCCTTGTGGATACATGTTTCAACCACCACCAACTCTAATTTGGTAGCCTGCCCACTTATTTTGTTTCTTTATTTTTATTATTTAATATTATTAGTTTTTTTTTCCTTTTATTATTTTTACCTTTTTAATCTTAACCTCATTGTCAATTTCTTCATTTCACACTCCCCCTCTCCTATCTCTCTCACTGTAACTTTGACCGGCTAGCTAACCTCTCTCTCTCTCTCTATCTCACAAGTTCTTCTCTCTCTAAAAAGTAAAGAGAGAGAAAGACCCAGACAACAATCTCTGGAGGATCTTTTTAAGTGGGAAACTTAAGCAGAAGCCGCCTCTCTTTTAGAGAAGAAGAAGAAGAAGAAAGGTAAAAAGTTTCAGAGAAAAAAGTTGAAAGATCAACTCTTCTCTCTTCTTTACCTCCCCTTTCATGATCATCTCTCCCTTTCCACTCTATTTCCATTACTCTATCTACTTCAACAACAACAACAACCCATATTCCTCTTCCTCGTCTCATCCAGTAGTAAGAAACTAGAGAGAGAAACAAAATCTCTATGATCATCTAAAGTTAGGGAAGGGGTGTGAACATAGAGAGAGAGAAGAGAGAGAAAGAAGAACTGTGCAGGCTGTTCATATACAGATCCGAGATTTTCAAGAAACTGGTATTCTCTTTGTTGTAGTACTGATTTCTAGAGGAGTTTTTCTCTGTCTTCTACAATTCAGACACGGATTCTTTGGCAGGATCTTCTTAATTAATGGTGGTGCTTACTTGTAGGTAATTTAATAAATCTCTTTCTCTCTCTCTCTAAAATCTTTTACTTTCTCTCTCTAAATCTTTTGTTTCTCTTTCATAGTTATTAGAGCCATCTATAAATATCATGGATTCTGGTAATAGTGGCAGTTTACAGTCGTCTAGTGGTGGTGATGAAGAGTACGATTCGCGTGCTGAGTCCATCTCTGCTTTCTTAACCTCTTCCACCACTACCCATTTCGGCGCCACCCAACAACCACCACCTTCCTTCTACCACCACCACCACCACCACCACCAACAATCACCTTCTTTATTCATCGATTCTCTCTCTAACTTTCTTGATCCCATATCCCACCCACCACCACCTACCCAAAATCTAGACATGGTTTTACCAAGATCCAATAGTACCTTAAGATCTGATCTCACTCCTAATTTCAACAACTTCACCTCCAATCAACTAATTCCACCACCATCTTCTTCTACCCTAACCCAACCACACCCATTATCAGGTCATACTCATTTACTTTCCGGCCGGGTTACTAGTCAATTACCCAACAACCCACCAGATGGTGGTGGTGGTGGTGGTGAAGGTCGTGGTGGTCGGAACCCAAAGAAAAGATCGAGAGCTTCTCGCCGTGCACCCACCACTGTTCTTCCAACAGATACATCAAATTTTAGGGCTATGGTACAACAATATACCGGTATACCCGCACCACCTTTTTCCGCCTCTTCGTTCCCTCACACCCACACCCGGCTTGATTTATTCAACACTTCTTCTACTGGCCGATCCGGTCATCTTGAATCGTCACCACCTGCTTATCTTTTACGTCCCTTTGCTCAAAAACTTCATCCACCACCACCATTTTTATCTTCATCTTCCATTTTAGATAATAACCCTAATACTAGTACTACTACTACTACTGCTCCTAACAATATTTCTTCTATCTCAACTAGTACTAATTCTAACAACTATCAACTACTTTCTGAATTAGGGTTTCCTAAACAATCTCATCAACATCTATTAAACATTCATAACAACCCATCTCTTCCTTACCAATCAAATCTTCCTCCAAAATACCCATTCCTTTCATCAGTTGATTCAAGCCTTAAAATGGGAACAATGAATGATTTTGGCAACCAAAATGTTGTTGGAGCTCAGCTCGGTGGCAGCCGTGGCAACGAGCTACCGAGTCTTGTTGTTACGTCGGAAAGGAGCCTAACAATGATAAATGAACATCAAAATAATATTAGTTATGGAGATCAAGATCTTTTAAGTACTTTTAATGGTGATTATAGTACTAATTCCCTTGAAAGGAATAATGGGTGTAAACAAATGAAGTTCTCCGGTTCTTCTTCTAATTTTGATGCGGAAAAAAGATCTTCGGCGACGACAAACGAAAACAATGGTGCTTCAAAGGGTAAAGGTATGGTAGATTCATGGATATGTTCTTCGGATTAAGAATTCATTATTTTTACATCATTCAAGATCATCATCCTCATCATCATCTAGTTAGAGGAAAATGATAAGTCTATCAAGAGAGAGGGAGAGAGAGAGAGAGAGAGAGAGAGAGAGAGAAGGGAATTATAGTAGAAAAACTAAGCATTATTATCATTCTAAATATTGAGTATCAATAGCTTAAGAAAACACTTTTGTTTCCTTCATCATATATGTATATAGTTTGTCTTTCTTTATTTCCTTAATTTTAATTTTTGGTACGAACATTAACATACATCAATATGTATTACATATATATAAATATTTTAACCTAATTAGTAAATTCAGGTTGTTTCTTTAATTTGGCCTGAAAATAAAGGCCTACTACGGGCGTAACTGATGTACCGCCTCGGGGTATTTCTCTCACCACACGCTCTGACCAATGGAACTGGTCACATCAACTTTAGTTTATTATCGATTTCTATCTTCGTGCCAAAATAGCATTTAAGTTAATTTATCTTGTTCTTTTTATGACGATAGTCTTTTCTTAATGCATTTGACATAGGTTTTAGAGAGTTCTGATCGAATTCTGACGGATTATTGAGTCGGGGTCAGGATTTAGAAAGAGAAGAATTTGCACTTCTCTCTAGATCTTGATCCGGCACGTCAGCCTACCGAAATTTGGTCGGGACTAGTGCGAGCATAGTGTCATTTTCCTTTAGAAAAGTGGGTATAGAGATAGAGAAGAAGAGATTAAAAACTCAAATGCTTCTAGAACATATACTTGAGTTGAAACGGAAAAAATAGAAAATAAACAGAGAGGTTCAAAAGCAAGGAAACCGGGATTTTGTCTTGGTTTTCATATCTTCTATGTCTACCTCCTTCATATCTTCATGAATAAGGAAGAGTTATTTTGCTTTTATTTATTATTATTGTTATTTTATGTTTTGTATTAATAGGTGATGTATAAGGGAGTAATTGGTGGCTAAATTCAGGGAATTGTTAGCCGCCAAAACTTATGGACTAGAATATATAACACACTCTTGGTAAACGATACTTTTCTTCAATTTTATATTTCTTTATCATGTATGTGTTTGTATGTGCTTTTTAGACCGTGGTCTTTTGAATATTTTGAACGACTCATTTGGAATATTTATTGCCTAAGATTGATTATGAGTAATAATTTAAATTAGATGTATAAGAAGTTTAAGTGAAGTTGTCAACACTTGTTTGTCGAAGTGGCTGAAAGTGTTCACATAAACTCCAAGAACTTTGAAGGTCTCAGGTTCAATTTTCAGAAGAGTGTTATGGTACTTATCACATTTTTATGATGTATCAATATCTTGTAACGACTAACCTAGATCGTAGTCGGTTTTTCAGAAAAAAGTAAAACATTTTTATGATGTATCAGTGTCTTGTAACGACTAACCTAGATCGTAGTTGATTTTTCAGAAAAAAAAAAAAACAAGTTTAACCTAAAAAGTCTACTATTTAAAACAAATGAAATAAATAATCTATCCAAAATATGTCATCTCAATAGATTAAGACTTGGACAAATTAGATTCAAATGAATTAAATGGAGACAGTAAAAGAAAACAAACCCTTCCTTAGAGAGAGATGGTAGGTAATTATGGATTTGATCTTGAGCCTTATAATTTTCCAATTTGAGATATTGATCATTTTAGAAAAACCCCACCAATCCAGGGCTTCTTCTAAAGTTTATTGTCAAGGGAAATGTCAAAATTATACTTTTTTAGAGTTTGAGAAAAAATAAAAATGAAAAATAGGAAAATGAATGTTAATTAATTGGTAGTACTGGTTAAATAATTTTTTAAAAATATAATTTCATCGTTATAAATTTTCCCTACAAAATACAATTTGAAAAATTCAATCATTGAGTCCCTCATACATTTCGAATTCTAAAGTTGGCGGGGTTAATGGTATATGATTTATTTTTTTCTTGATCATAAATGGTAATTATAACTCTTGCAAGTAGCTAGTAAAGTATATTTCAAAATAAACTAACTTGTAGTATAATGGAACCATCATTTCTATGAATTATTTAGTACCTTAAGGGTCCATTGGGAAACTGCCTACCCGACATTGCAGCCATATCTCAACAATAATATACAAAAGAGGCCCTTGGGATACGATGCAATATATATATATATATATATATATATATATATATATATATATATATATATATAGTTGCAAGGGATTTTAACAATTTGAACTCAATAATATAAAATAGGTAAGAAAAACGAAAACAATCATTTCATAATTATTATTCAAGTAAGATTGTTCATTAAGATTAAATTACTATTTTGAGTAATTTATTTTTTAATTTTTAACGTACGAAACATTTTCTTTAGATATCGTATTTCGATAAAACTCATATATTTAGAAAAAGAAATTGATGATATTTCTTACAAAATCCACTTAAAATACCGCTTTATAAAAAGAAACAGAAAATACTACTAAGTTTTTTTTATTTTATTATTTTTTACAAACTGGGTTGTAAATTCAAGAAATTGAGGCCAAGGCTCAATTTAATTTTTTTAAGTTGAAAAGAGAAGTGTTTAAAACATTTGTATTTTGTTTGTTAAAATCATTAATATTTTGTATTTTATTCGGTTTCAAACTCAATATTTTTTGCAACCATTTTGCAAGCACAAGAAATTGCAACCCTTTTTCCAAGCAATTGCAATCATTTTGCAACCAATCACAAGCTTTTGGTAAAACAGTCGCAACTCTCCTACAAACAGTCGCAACCCTCTTGTATACAGTTACAAACTTCTTGCAATCAGTTGCAAATTCCGAAAATACCTATGGACCTGCAAACTAGAAAATATGAGTGATTCTTTTCAGTACAATGAAAAATTTATAAGGATTTTTAACGAAATTTCAGTTGTAAATTTTACAAACTGTGTTTAATTATTGCAAACTGGGTTTGTAAATCTTGCAAACCCAGTTTGCAAATCTTGCGATCTGGGATTTGCGTATTTGCAAACCAGGTTCGTGAAATCCGCGAATGGGGTTTGCAAATACGAGTCGATCTTGAACCAAAACCAGAAAAATCTAACGAAGAACGTCAAACCTTAAATATCCGCAACGAAGAACGTCAAAACCCTAGTTTTCATGATCACTAGTAATATCACGACGAATAACATCAAAACTCTAAAAGTTCCACTATCTCTTTTCTTGAAAAACTTATAAATACGACATAAATAACTTTTCATGACAAAAATTGTAAGTTTTGTGTTCATTTAATGAATTGAAGATTTAGTTGATCGTTTCAATGATAGAATTGAAGGTGTTCATACTCAGATCTAGAAAAGAAAATGATATTCGGTTGATAGTGCTACTACTGAGATAATGTTGCCAGAGAAAAAGAAAGAAAAACAATAAATAGTGAACACACATACTGCTGTTACAAATCTTATTGTTGATGTTGAAATCTGATCAGGAATAGAAGAAGAAGAAGAACAAAGGGGAAGAGCCCTAAAATATTTAGTTATTCTTGAGATAAAATGAATTTTTTTTTACTAAGGAGACATTTGGAATGAAAAAGATAGGATATGACCTGATTGATAACCATACATATTATTTCATATATAAGTCACGGTTACACATTTAGTTTTTTTTTTTTTTTTTAAGAAAAACACTTATTTTTTTGCTTGTACATTTACTATGTGATAGTCCTCTTCAATGGAAATTTTTTTCTGCGATAGTTCGATTATTTCTAGAGAGGGTAAAGAACTTGAATATGCGTTTAAAGCCAAGTTTATTTAGTTCCACTGGTTCAACTGAATTTGAGGAGCCTACAAAAGAGTAAAAACAAAATGTATCAGTTGTGATTGAACTTAGGTAACAAAAGGGGGAGGCGATGGTCGAAAATGCAAGGAGGTGAATTAAGGTGGGTAAGAAGAGTTTGGTATTCTGGGTTTTGTAATTCCAATGAAACCTTTACTTTTCAATGTTTGTATTTGTATTTCAGATGCAAGTACAACATCTTACAATTATGAACATCAAATTGAAAATTATTTAACAATGAGTGGAGAAGACTTGAACATTTTATTTTTGGTACATAGAAGTACCTTATGTCTATGTGAAATTATTCTCGGTCTCATTACGTCTAGTATTTTTTTAGCCTAACATGTATCTTTTGCTCCGTAATGTTCGACCGTCATGCCTATTGAATGGAGGTCTAACTTCGACACTATGTTAAGTTAGTGAATTCTGAATACGGGAGTGCTAAAATGTCAAAATCCTTGACTTAATGACACATTTTCACCAAATTTTTTTTTCAATGTTTGATTTTGATCTAGCCCGTTCTTTTACCCGTGTGAGTCATCGAGTCAAAGATTTTGTAAAAAATACTTTGTATACTTAGCATTTCCCTTCTGAATATCATTTGTCAATGAACGAAGATGAGCAAAATATCAAATTTTTTGTAACGGGAGCACCATATTTTGGTGCAAGAGTATTCTGGCTCATATTCA